>JAJPUD010000318.1:472611-528854 GCA_023553655.1 Myrmecobius fasciatus
ATTATTGTGATTTTATGATTATTATGATATGATAAACTGAAAAAGAAATTAGAGGTAGAAAAGGGATAACACTGGAAGAAGAGGAAAAGGAGGTAAAATAAGGGAAAGTACATCACATGTAGAGGCAAAGAAAACCTATAATGATTGAGGGGAGAAAAGGGAGGGGAATGAGAATTGGGTTAATCTCCATCTCATCAGATTTGGCTCAGAGGGAATAATAGACGTACTTATAAGGAAACAGGAGGGAAAGGGGGGGAAAAAGGGGTAGGTAAGGCTCTAAAGGGGAAGGATTGTTTGAGGGAAGTGGTTATCAAAAGCAAAATAGTAGGGAGGAGGGAAAGGGGATAAGAAAGAGAAGAGCATAAGCTAGGGTAAATAAGATGGCAGGAAATAAAGAATTAGTTATTTTAACTGTGAATGTGAATGGAATGAACTCTCCCTTAAAGCAGAAGCAGATAGCAGACTGGATTAAAAACCAGAATCCAACAATATGTTGTATACAAGAAATACATCTAAAACATAGAGATACATACAGGGTGAAGGTAAAAGGCTGGAGCAGAATCTATTATGCTTCAGGTGAACAAAAAAAAAGCAGGGGTAGCAATCCTGATCTCAGACCAAGTAAAAGCAAAGATAGACTTAATTAAAAGAGACAAAGAAGGAAATTATATCTTCCTAAAGGGTACCATAGATAATGAAGCAATATCAATACTAAACATATGTGCACCAAGTGGTATAGCATAGAAATTCCTAGAGGAAAAGTTCAGAGAGATGCAAGAAGAAATAGACAGCAAAACTATAATAGTGGGGGATCTAAACCTCCCTCTCTCAGAACTTGATAAATCAAACCACAAAATAAATAAGAAAGAAGTTAAGGAGGTAAACAAAATGTTAGAAAAGTTAGGTATGATAGATCTTTGGAGGAAATTAAATGGAGACAGAAAGGAGTTTACTTTTTTCTCAGCAGTCCATGGAACTTATACAAAAATTGACCATGTGTTAGGACACAAAAACCTCAAAATCAAATGCAGGAAGGCAGAAATAATAAATGGATTTTTTTGAGATCATGACGGAATAAAAATCACATGCAATATAAGGCCAGGAGAAAATAGACCAAAAAGCAATCGGAAACTAAATAATTTTATCCTAAAGAATGAATGGGTGAAACAGCAAATTACAGACACAATTACTAATTTCATCCAAGAGAATGACAATAATGAGACAACATACCAAAATTTGTGGGATACAGCCAAAGCAGTAATAAGGGGAAATGTTATATCTCTAGATGCTTATTTGCATAAAATAGAAAAAGAGAAAATCAATGAATTGGGCTTGCAACTAAAAAAGCTAGAGAAAGAACAAATTAAAAACCCCCAATCAAATACCAAACTTGAAATCCTAAAAATAAAAGGAGAGATTAGTAAAATTGAAAGTAAAAAAACTATTGAATTAATAAATAAAACTAAAAGTTGGTTTTATGAAAAAACCAACAAAATAGATAAACCTCTAGTTAATTTAATTAGAAAAAGAAAAGAGGAAAATCAAATTGTTAGTCTCAAAAATGAAAAGGGAGAACTTTCCACCAATGAAGAGGAAATTAGAGCAATAATCAGGAGTTACTTTGCCCAACTGTATGCCAATAAATTTGATAACCTAAGTGAAATGAAGGAATATCTACAAAAATATAGGTTGCCCAGATTAACAGAAGAGGAAATAAATTACTTAAATAGTCCCATTTCAGAAAAAGAAATAGAACAAGTCATTAATTAACTCCCTAAGAAAAAATCCCCAGGACCAGATGGATTTACATGTGAATTCTACCAAACATTTAAAGAACCATTAACTCCAATATTATATAAACTATTAGAAAAAATAGGGAATGAAGGACTCCTACCAAACTCCTTTTATGATACAGACATGGTACTGATACCTAAACCAGGTAAAACAAAAACAGAGAAAGAAAATTATAGACCAATCTCCTTAATGAATATTGATGCAAAAATCTTAAATAAAATATTAGCAAAGAGATTACAGAAAATCATTCCCAGAATAATACACCATGACCAAGTAGGATTTATACCAGGAATGCAGGGATGGTTCAATATTAGGAAAACTATTAACATAATTGACTATATTAATAACCAAATTAACAAAAAACATATGATAATCTCAATAGATGCAGAAAAAGCATTTGATAAAAATCCAACATCCATTCCTATTAAAAACACTAGAGAGTATAGAAATTAATGGACTTTTCCTTAAAATAGTCAGTAGCATCTATTTAAAACCATCAGCTAGCATCATATGTAATAAACTGGAACCATTCCCAATAAGATCAGGGGTGAAACAAGGTTGCCCACTATCACCATTACTATTCAATATTGTATTAGAAATGCTAGCCTTGGCAATAAGACAAGAAAAAGAGATTAAAGGAATTAGAGTAGGTCATGAGGAAACCAAATTATAACTCTTTGCAGATGATATGATGGTCTACTTAGAGAACCCTAGAGAATCAACTAAAAAACTATTAGAATTAATCCACAACTTTAGCAAAGTTGCAGGATACAAAATAAATCCACATAAATCATCAGCATTTTTATACATCACCAACAAAATGCAACAGCAAGAGATACAAAGAGAAATTCCATTCAAAATAACTATCGATAGTATAAAATATTTGGGAATATATCTGCCAAGGGAAAGTCAGGATCTATATGAGCAAAACTACAAAACACTCTCCACACAAATAAAGTCAGATCTAAACAATTGGAAAAACATCAAGTGCTCTTGGATACGTCAAGTAATAAAGATGGCAATATTACCTAAACTAATCTATCTATTTAGTGATATACCAATCAAACTCCCAAGAGATTATTTAACTGACCTAGAAAACATAACAACAAAATTCATCTGGAAAAACAAAAGGTCAAGAATTTCAAGGGAATTAATGAAAAAAAAATGCAAATGAGGGTGGCCTAGCTGCACCAGATCTAAAACTATATTATAAAGCAGTGGTCACCAAAACCATTTGGTACTGGATAAGAAATAGAGTAGTTGATCAGTGGAATAGGTTAGGTTCACAGGACAAAATACTCAATGACAATAGTAATCTAGTGTTTGATAAACCCAAAGACCCCAGTTTTGGGGATAAAAACTCACTATTTGACAAAAACTGCTGGGATAATTGGAAACTAGTATGGAAGAAATTAGGCACTGACCCACACCTAACACCATATACCAAGATAAGGTCAAAATGGATTCATGATCTAAGCATAAAGAATGATATTATAAACAAATTAGAACAATGTAGGATGGTTTACCTCTCAGACCTGTGGAGGGGGAAGGAATTTGTGACCAAAGAAGAACTAGAGGTCATCATTAATCACAAAATAGATAAGTTTGACTATATCAAGTTAAAAAGTTTTTCTACAAACAAAATGAATGCAGACAAGATTAGAAGGATAGCAGTAAACTGGGAAAATATTTTTACATCCAAAGGTTCTGATAAAGGCCTCATTTCTAAAATATATTGAGAATTGACTCAAATATATAAGAATTCAAGCCATTCTCCAATGGATAAATGGTCAAAAGATATGAACAGACAATTTTCAGACGAAGAAATTGAAACTATTTCCGGGCACATGAAAAGGTGCTCAAAGTCACTATTGATCAGAGAAATGCAAATTAAGACAACTCTGAGATACCACTACACACCTGTCAGATTGGCTAAAATGACAGGAAATGATAATGATAACTGTTGGAGGGGATGTGGGAAAACTGGGACACTGATACACTGTTAGTGGAACTGTCAACGGATCCAACCATTCTGGAGAGCAATTTGGAGCTATGCTCAAAAAGTTATCAAACTGTGCATACCCTTTGACCCAGCAGTGTTTCTACTGGGCCTATATCCCAAAGAGATTTTAAAGGAGGGAAAGGGACCCACATGTGCAAAAATATTTGTGGCAGCCCTTTTTGTAGTGGCAAGAAACTGGAAATTGAAAGGATGCCCATCAATTGGAGAATGGCTGAATAAATTATGGTATATGAATGTTATGGAATATTATTGTTCTGTAAGAAACGACCAATAGGAGGATTTCAGAGAGGACTGGAGAGACTTGCATGAGCTGATGCTGAGTGAAATTAGCAGAACCAGGAGAACATTATACATAGCAACAAGACTATACGATGATCAATTTTGATGGACATGGTTCTCTTCAACAATGATGTGATTCAAACCAGTTCTTCAGCGATGAAGATAGTCATATACATCCAGAGAGAGGCCTGTGGGAACTGAGTGTGAACCACAACACAGCATTTTAATGCTTTCTGTGAATATTTCCATGCATTTTGTTTTCCTTCTTAGGTTGTTTTTTCTTCTTCTCTTTCTAGATCTGATGTTTCTTGTGCAGTAAGATAACTGTATAGATATGTATACATGTATTGTATTTGTCATATAATTTATCCTATTTAGCATGTATTAGATTACCTGTCATCTAGGGGTGGGAGGTGGGGGGAAGGAGGGGAAAAGCTTGGGAAAAAAAAAGTTTTTGCCAAGGTCAATGTTAAAAAATCACTCATATGTTTTGTAAATAAAAAGCTTTATATACATAAAAAAAAAAAAAGGAATGCAAGCTCCTTGTGAGTAGGAGTTTTGTTGCTTTTCCATTTATACGGCTAACATTAGCACAGACCTTTAAAGGTTGCTTTTTCATTCTTTCATTAATTTGTTGCCATTAATGTCTCTAAAGCTGGGGTTCTTGATGTAGATGTACATTTCTTTAAAAAAAATTTATAACTTTATCAATATAATTGGTTTCCTTTGCAATATTGTGTATTCTATTTTATATGTATGAAAACTTTATTCTAAGAAGTCCATAGAAACTGCCAAAAAAATCAAGATACAAAAACAGTTGAGAACTCCTATTCTATCTCCTCCGTAAGAATATTAAAAACCTAAGATTTTGAGCATAGTTCTTCCCTGTGTTTTGGTCAAACCCTAATAGAAGGACAAAGATCCATCAAGTTCAGTAGAACCATTATTTTATCATTGTTTTCACTTTCCACTAGTACAAATCACAATCTATCAATGTCTTCTCATCCTGAGACTCTTATTCATTTCTTTCCATAACCCTTCCATAGGATGCCTACTCCAAATTTTGCTTATTCTTCCTTCTCTGTTTAATATTATCTATATACCAACAGAGCATATGAATAATCTACCCCTTCTCTCTCAATTCAATACATAGCCAGGCCACTTCCTTTTCAGAGTACATATCCTCTAGATGACATATTTATACTCCTTCTTGTACATAAATCATCCCCAGTAATATGCTGCAACCTTCTTATGCCCAACACGTGTCTCCAAATTGCCCTTTGGGTCAGTGAACTTTATGACAAACCATAAAACTCCATGACCTACTCCCAAATTAAGAAATCTCATTCTAGGATATTTCCTTAACAGATACAAGGGATCTAAACTTGCTTAGAGGAAAGGTAACTAAAATTAGAATGCTAAGAAAAGGTAACACCCTAAAGTCTGGAGGATGTAAATTCAAATCGATAAGAACCAATCAGAACCAACCTCATGGTGGAGATAAATAATGCATTATAAGGAGAATTTTTACCATATGGGTCTGGAGCCCAATGCATGAAAAACTATTTCTTTTACAGACCAGAAGGAAAATGTCAAATGGGCTATGCTAGAAGATATGGACATTGTAACTGTTCCTCCAGCCCAAACGAAAAACCACACCCCATCACAAAAGACTTAGACTAAAGAAGTGACAATATTATTTGTACTAAGACATTTCTCTAGACTTTTCTGCCTAGCACTTAGGAGCTAAATAATCTTACAACCTTAAAGCCTTCCTGTAACAGAAGTTTTTCAGGCTTCAGCCTACAAAGTATATAAAAATGAGGTTATTTAAAAAAACCACACACACACACACACACACACACACACATTTGCTCCCAGTGCCCAAGAATTCCAAACAACATATCCACAAGAATGAACTGGCTGATTTTAATTCCTTTGACAATGCATAGGAAAAATTTTGTAACATAGAAGGCATTGTCTCCAAAGGGAAATTTGACACTGATCAGAATCATGTCAATACAGAGTTAATATCACCACTTTTTTATGTGAACTGTATTTCACAAGCAGATGTTCTTTTTCCCAAGTAATCTTCCATAAGCTGTTATAATGCAAGCTAATTTATCAAGTCTTTTTCAATATTGGGTGAGGTCTTTTTTGAGGGGGATGTTTAATTTTGCTGAGACAATTGGGGGTTAAGAGACATGCCTAACATCACATAGTAAGTGTTAAGTGTCTGAGGCTGGATTTATATTCTCCTGACTTCAGGGAGAATATTCTATCCACCATGCCATGTAGCTGCCCCTTTTTTTCCAATATTGTAGCCCCATAACAATATAAATTTTTAAATTAACATACATGAATTGCTAAGACTGATATTGTTCACAATGCAACAAAAAAGCAAGTAAGAGTATTGTCTAAGGGGCAGCTAGGTGGCACAGTGGATAGAACATCAGCCCTGAAGTCAGGATGACCTGGGTTCAAATCTGGTCTCAGACACTTAACATTCCCTAGCTGTGTGACCTTGGGCAAGTCACTTAACCTCAATTGCCTCAGCAAAAAGCAAAAAAAAAAAAAAAAAGAGTATTGTCTAAAATAAGAGAATTCATTCTGAGTTTGCGTAGTTGAAACTTAGGAAGAATATTAATAATGATTCAATAGTCCATCTTGTTTCTGACAAGTATTTCTAGCAGCATTTGATAATCCACGTTACATTTCTGAAGATCTGAACCGATATTCATAGTTTTTCTTTAGTGTCCCATTATCTTGTTTTTTTATTTAAACAATATCTAAAAATTACCGATTTTTCCCTTACTTCTTCCATCAAGTACCAGTCTTATACTTATTTTCCTTTGTCATATTCTACAAGGAACCTTATTTGTGAATCAGTCTATAAATACAGCTGAGAAGCTCTGGAGATTTCCATCTATACTACTAAGTACTCAATTCTTCAATTCCTCCACCAAATGCTCCTATAATAGATTTCACACTATCCAACTAACAGAGCCCAGACTCCAAATGACTAATAAGTTGTTAGATTTAAGCCTAAAGATAATTTTTTTAAATTTGTGTTAAATTCATTTTAAATAGGGATAATAAAAGGGCAGGAACTATGTGGTGTTCTTGAAATAATGAAGAATATTTTAACTTTTTTAATCTAAAATGGACTTTTTTAAACTATTTGATTACAATCAGTTGCTACAAATATCATCTAAGAATGCTATTAGGGATAGCCAGGATATTATCTTTAGTCCAAGATTTAAGTCACATCTTTCATTCCTTAATCCACCCATCAAGTGTTTATTGAAGAACAATAATTATATATCCAACACCATGCTAGACACTGTGATCATATGAAAGCAAGTTTATTTTCTAAAATAATTTGTGATAGTAAATGATATCATTTGTACAGCAGCTTGATACTTACAAAATGCTTTATGTGTTATCTCACTTGCTCCTAACAATAACGCTGTGAAATAGGGGCTATTATTATCCCCATTTTACAGATGAGAAAACAGAGGCTGAGGAAAGATAAATGTCTAGCCCAGGCTTTTAAGGCAAGTAAGTGAATCTGAACCCAGGTATTCACTCTTACCCACAATATAGCTGATAAGAACAGACATTTGTGTATCAGTGATACCTGAAATGCTTTGAGCTCAATTCAATAGGTACAAACAACATCTAAGAAAGCATTTGTTAATATTTATTTTAAAGTACAAAATAATTTTATTAAAATTATACTCCAACCATCTTCTTCAATTTAATACATTTCCTTCTTACTGAACTTATGTATTTCTCTTACACATTAAATTAAGAGTGCTCATCTACTGGGCAGCTAGGTGGGGCAGTGGATAGAGCACCAGCCCTGAAGTCAGGAGGACCTGAGTTCAAATCTGGTCTCAGACACTTCCTAGTTGTGTGACCCTAGGCAAGTCACTTAACCCCAATTGCCTCAGCAAAAAAGCAAAAAAAAAAAAGAGTGCTCATCTACTAATACCTGCCCTAAATTCATACAGAGCCTTTGTTGTTAATGATGCTCATGCATATCTTCTCCACTTAATGCTCCTCATTGTTCCATCCAATACATAAGCATCAATAGCAATATCCTAATATCTGAGCGTACATCTGAAAAACAGATCAATCAAGCAGTAAAGATTTATTAAGTATATACTAAGTGCCTGGCACTGCACTAAGCACTGGGGATGCAAAAGGAGGCAAAGGACAGTGCCTCAAGGAGCTTACAATCAAAGGGACAAACAATTCTATTCTACACAGGACAGAAGCACCTCATTTTCTTGATAATTAGTCAATTTCCTCTCAACTCCTAAGGCTTTTCCTTGTGTTTCACCACTACCTTCTCCCAAAACTGAAAGTATATACAGTTATGATCATAAAAATGCATGTTGATTGTTTCTCTTTTAAGCTTGGTTTTATCAGATTTGTTTGTACAAAAACTTTTTAATTTTTATCTATTTTATCTTCTGTTATTCTATAACATTTATTGTCATGAATTTTTATTCTAAATATAGATTGAGTAGATAATTTTTTCCCTGTTTCTCTAATTTGTTTATGATATGGCCTTTTGTGCCTAGCCCATGTGTCCATTTGGTACCTTGGTATAAGATGTGAACTGTTATCTTAAATCTAATTTCTTTCATGCTGCTATTCAATTTGTCTAGCATTTTTATCAAATTGTGAATAATTATCCAAGTAATTGGGATTTTTGTGTGTTTATCATATACTATACCACCAGATACATTTTGCTTCTGTATGTTGTATGCCTAGTGTTCTACTGATCAATCTATTTTTTTAACTAGTGAAAATTATTTTGAGACTGCAATAAAAAAAAAATCAACTGGGAAAAATTCCTATAGCAAGTTTCTCTGATAAAGTTCTCATTTCCAAGACATATAATAAGGAATTGATTCAAATTTGTCAGAATAAGAGACACCAATTGTATAAGGAGATGAAAAAAAAAATTTCTCAAGAAAAGAAACATAGGCTGTATCATAGTCATTAAAAAAAAATTCAAAATCATTACTAACTAGAGAAATGCAAATTAAAACAAGTCTATTGTACTATGTCACACCCAGCAGATTCGCAGTCAGGACTATAGAAAAAACAAACACATTAAAGCATTGTTGATGAACCCACAAATAGATATAATCATTCTAGAAAGCAATTTTAAATTTTATGCAAAAAAAATTACTAAATAGTATATGTCTTTTTTATCCCAGATCTATCACTGCTAGGTTTCTACAAGAAAGGAAAGAAAGGAAAGAAAGAAGGAAGGAAGGAAGGGAGGGAGGGAGGGAGGGAGGGAGGAAAGGAAGGAAGGAAGGAAGGAAGGAAGGAAGGAAGGAAGGAAGGAAGGAAGGAAGGAAGGAAGGAAGGAAGGAAGGAAGGAAGGAAGGAAGAAAGAAAGAAAGAAAGAAAGAAAGAAAGAAAGAAAGAAAGAAAGAAAGAAAGAAAGAAAGAAAGAAAGAAAGAGAAAGAAAGAAAGAAAAAGAAAAAGATCCTGTAAATACAAAAATATTTATATAAGCACTTCTTTTTGTTGTAAGAAAAAATTAGAAACTATAAAGATGATCATTAATTGAGGAATAACTGAATAACTGTGGTAAATGGATATGACTAAATACAATTGAGTTGTAAAAATTAAGAGAATAGGTGATTTCAAAGAGACATGAAAAGAATTGTATAAATAGATGTAGAGATGAAATAAGAAAGACCAAAAGAACAATTTATACTATGCTATTAGTATTATAAAAATGAAAAATTGTGAAAATTTTATAAAATGATAAAGAATGAAATCAGAACTCAGAAAATAATTTATGCAACTGTTATTCTCCATGATTTGGAAAAAAAGTTAAATATCTGTAATAGCAGGCAGGAAAACAGTGGAGAAAGAATCTACCCCTTCATATGCTGGTGATTCTCTAGTTTCTAGTTTTAGGATTTCCTAATATCTAATTCCTAATATCTTAGGAATTGTTGATGGACCAATAACAAAAAGGTAAAAACACTATGCTTCAAGCCACATTCAGTTCCAATAGTTCTCTCTCTAAATGCAGATGCTATTTTCCATTATATGACCACTGGAATTCTCTTGAAACATCACCTTGCTGAGTAGATTCAATTGTACAATGTTCTCTTGGTTCTACTTACTTCACTCAGTATCAGTTCATGAAAGTCTTTCCAAACTTTTCTGAAATCAGGCTGCTCATCATTTCTTATAGAACAATAATACTCCATTATATGATACCATAACTTATTCAGTCATTCCCCAACTGATGAGCATCCACTCAATTTTCAGTTCCTTGCCACTACAAAAAGAACTGCTACAAACATTTTTGCACATATGAATCCTTTTTCTTCTTTTATAACCTCTTTGGGATACAGACCCAGTAGAGATATTGCTGGATCAAAGAGTATGCACAGTTTAATAGATCTTTGGGCAAAGCTCCTAATTGCTCTCCAGAATAGTTGAATCAGTTCACAAATCCACCAACAATGCATTACTATCTCAGTTTTCCCACATCCACTCCAACATTTATCATTGATTTTTCGTGTCATCTTAGCCAATCCTTACTTAGAACTTGCAGCTTGCAAGAATCTATTAGAGTTGGTACTCTCATTGACAGCCTCCAAAACTTCAGGATCTTATTTATAACATAAGGAGGCATTAAAGCGAAGCTTTAGGGGCAGCTAGGTGGTGCAGTGGATAGAGCACCAGCCCTGAAGTCAAGAGTACCTGAGTTCAAATCTGGTCTCAGACACTTAACATTCCCTAGCTGTGTGACTCTGGGCAAGTCACTTAACCCCAATTGCCTCAGCAAAAAAAGTAAAAAAAAAAAAAAAAAAAGCGAAGCTTTAGTGGAAATTCTTTACCTTAGCATATTATCAAAATTCTTTTCTTCTACTTTTTTCTGAGCTATTCAAGTCAGTTCTTATCAGATCTCTCTCTCTCTCTCTCTCTCTCTCTCTCTCTCTCTCTCTTTCTTCTCTCTCTCTCTCTCTCTCTCTCTCTCTCTCTCTTTCTTCTCTCTCTCTCTCTCTCTTTTTCTCTCTCGGATGCTAACTCAGAAACTTATGCTATTTAAACTTCTTTCTAAATCCTTTTTCTCTAGTCCATCTCACAATCCCCTTTTCCTGGCCTAAGTTCTTTTCTACTTATCCCTTGTTTAGAGGGCAAAACAGAAAGACACATGGTAGCCAAATTCCAGCTTTGCCTCTCCTCTTCTTAGGTATCTTGAGATGCTTTACAACAGCATCTTCATTGCTAGTTAATCTGCATTTTCAAAGCAACTCCCACAGTTTTCTAGCACAATTTTAAAATTAATTGAGGGATCCTAATTTAATTTTTAAAGTATACTAGAAATCTGTGGGAGTTGCTTTGAAAGTGCATACTGGAGTTATGTGCCGTGGGTGCAAGTAAGATAAAACATATTACAAACAAAGAATTTTGTAGATGTAATGATACAAATGATGTAAAAAAAAATATGCTGCTCACATAGAAGAAGGAAAGAGGAAGAAGAAGGAGGAAGAAAAAGGAAAAAGGAGAAAGGAGGAAGAGGAAGAAGAGGAGAAGAAATAGTAGCAGCAGCAACCATAGATAGCTTGCCCACTCCTTAAAATTTCAAGAAAACTGTAACTTAATGGGAGCATTAGGATGAGCTGCAATCTGCATTGCTGGGAAATATACCTTCACTGATTAAATCACAAATCCCCTGGGGTATTTTCAATTATCAAAGGCTCTTATTTATGCTGTTGAGAGCCAACTGGACAGTTGGCAGACAGTAGACAGAGATTTGGCTTCAGTGAGGGGCAGCTCTGAATGTAAGCCCAATCTCTCTCCCAGTGCACCTTTAGGCAAGTTGTTTAACCTCTTAATGCCTTAGGCAACTCTAAGGCTTTCAGTTGTAAAGAACATGCTGACCAGCCTATGTAGGGTGAGGCTCTCATACCAAGGGTTCACACCATCAATAAAACAAATAAAATTCAGTCCCGTTCTCTTATTTACATTAAAACAAAAAGAACTCCATCTACTTTTCCCCAACCATCAAGTATTTCTCCAAAGATAACACAATCACCTCAAGAAAAATGAACTACCATTCTTTTATATCTCAAAGAAATAGGAAACAAAGCTTATATGTAAATATACTATACCAAGTCATTGCATTTTTCTTTGAAATCTCAACATTTCAGGAGATTTTTTTTTTAATTTGACAAGGTATAAACAACCATTACAAAATATGATTCACTAATACTAATTTAATATTAATCTGTTATTTCCAAAGGTACGATAAGCCTCACTTTTCAAATATGACTCAAATGAACCAACTAGATATCAAACATATAAACAGTACAAAAATTAAGGGAATATTGTGCTAAAAGCATGTAAGCTTTACTTATCAAACTTACAAATTATTCATACATATAAATGTTTCTTTCCAAAATTCAGATACACCAGAGCTGCTTCAAAATCTCTTCCCAAAAAGGAAATTTCATATGAAACTGTCAAATACAAGAACCTGAACTCAAATACTGACTTTAGTACCTCCTACATATGTTATCTTCTGTAATCTTTGTGCCTTAGTTTCTTCATCTCTAAAAATGAACATGAAAACTTTGAATCATGGAAGGGACCACTGAAGTCATTTCCAGCTCCAAATTTGTCATCAAACCTTCAGAAATGCAAGCTGTCATGGGAGAGTAGTGCCATCTGGTGGCAATCATGAGAAACTGATTCAACAACTCCCATCACTTCTTTAAGACTGCCTCATATTCAGATGATTCTACTTGAGCCATGATCTTAAGCACAAATATACTCTTAAGAGTTTATTTCTCATGTTCTTCTTTTTTATTCTTACTCACCTCAAAAACCTCTCTATTTTCTTCTTCTTCTTCTTCTACCCCCATTCATTCCATCTGTGAGCCAAACAAAAGAATTCTAATCCTAACTGATAATCTTTTTTAATAGCCTTTTATTTTCAAAATATATACAATGATAGTTTTCAACATTAACCCTTGAAAAACCTTGTGTTCTAAATTTTCTCTCTCTCCCTTCCTCCCATCTCTTCCCCTAGGCAGCAAGTAATACAATACATATTAAACATGTGCAATTTCTCTACACATATTTCTACAATTATCATGCTGCGTAAGAAAAATCACATCAAAAAAGAAAAAAAAAATGAGAAAGAAAACAAAATGCAAGCAAACAACAACAACAACAAAAAAAAAATACTACACTGTGATCCCCATTCAGTCCCTATAATCCTCGCCTACTCACTTCACTTAGCATCAATTCATATAAGTCTCTCCAGGTCATCCTGCTAATCATTTCTTATAGAATAATAATATTCCATAACATTCATATACATAACTTATTCAGCCATTCTCCAACTGATGGACATCCACTCAATTTCCAAAAATTGATAATCCTAAAAATGTTTTACCTAGCATCATATGTAATGGGGATAAACTAGAAACATTCCCAATAGGGTCAGGGATGAAACAAGGTTGCCCACCATCACCATTACTATTCAATATTGTATTAGAAATGTTAGCTTTGACAATAAGAGAATAAAAAAGAGATTAAAGGAATGAGAGTAAGTAATGAGGAAATTAAATTATCACTCTTTGCAGATGATATGATGGTAAACTTAGAGAATCCTAGAGAATCAACTAAAAAACTACTAGGAATAATTCACAACTTTAGCAAAGTAGCAGGGTACAAAATAAATCCACATAAATCATGAACATTTTATTTATTAGCAATAAAGTCCAGCATTGAGATAAACAGAAAAATTCTATTTAAAATAACTGTAGATAATATAAAATATATGGGAATTTACCTGCCAAGGAAAAGTCAGGAACTACATGAACACAATTATAAAACACTTTCCACACAAATAAAGTTAGATCTATTCTCTTGGGAAAATATCAAGTGTTCATGGGTAGGTCGAGCTAACATAATAAAAATGGCAATACTACCTAAATTAATCTTAGTGCCATGCCAATCAAACTCCCAAGAAATTATTTTACAGAGCTAGAAAAAAATAACAACGTTCATCTGGAAGAACAAAAGGTCAAAAATTTAAAAGGAATTAATGAAAAAAATACAAATGAAGGTGGCCTAGTTGTGCCAGATCTAAAACTATATTATGAAGCAGTTGTCATCAAAACCACTTGGTACTGATTGACAGAATAGTCAATCAGTGAAATAGGTTAGGTTTACAGGATAAAATAGTTAATGACTATAATAATTTAGTATTTGACAAACCCAAAGATCCTCACTTTTGAGATAACAACTCACTATTTGACAAAAACTGCTGGGAAGATTGGGAATTATTATGGCAGAAATTAGGCACTGATCCGTACCTAATACCCTATACCAAGATGAGGTCAAAATGGGTTCTTGATTTAAACATAAAAAGTGACATTATAAGCAAATATGAAGAACAAAAGATTGTTTACTTCTCAGATCTGTGGAGAAGGAAAGAATTTGTGGCCAAAGAAAAACTGGAGTACATCACTGAATACAAAATAGATAATTTTGATTATTTTAAGTTAAAAAGGTTTTGTACAAACAAAATCAATGCAGACAAGATTAAAAAGGAAGCAATCTACTGGGAAAACATTTTTATATTCAAGGGTTCTCATAAAGGCCTCATTTCTAAAATATATAGAGAATTGACTCAAATTTTTAAGAATTCAAGCCATTTGGAAAAATATCAAGTGCTCTTGGATAGGTCGAGCAAATATAATAAAGATGACAATACTACTTAAACTAATCTATTTATTTAATGCTATACCAATCAAAGTCCCAAGAAATTATTTTACTGACCTAGAAAAGAATAACAACAAAATTCATCTGGAAAAACAAAAGGTCAAGAATTTCAAGGGAATTAATGAAAAAAAAAATGCAAATGAGGGTGGCCTAGCTGTACCAGATCTAAAACTATATTATAAAGCAGTGGTCATCAAAACCATTTGGTACTGGCTAACAAACAGAGTAGTGGATTAGTAGAATAGGTTATGTTCACAGGACAAAATACTCAATGATAATAGTAATCTAGTGTTTGATAAACCCAAAGACCCCAGCTTTTGGGATAAAAACTCACTATTTGACAAAAACTGCTGGGAAAATTGGAAACTAGTATGGAAGAAACTAGGCAATGACCCACACCTAACACCATATACCAAGATAAGGTCGAAATGGATTCATCATCTAGACATAAAGAATGATATTATAAACAAATTAGAACAATGTAGGATGGTTTACCTCTCAGACCTATGGAGGAGGAAGGAATTTGTGACCAAAGAAGAACTAGAGATCATCATTAATCACAAAATAGATAATTTTGACTATATCAAGTTAAAAAGTTTTTGTACAAGCCAAATGAATGCTGACAAGATTAGAAGGGAAGCAATAAACTGGGAAAACATTTTTACATTCAAAGATTCTGATAAAGGCCTCATTTCTAAAATATATAGAGAATTGACTCAAATATGTAAGAATTCAAGCCATTCTCCAATTGATAAATGGTCAAAAGAAATGAACAGATAATTTTCAGATGAAGAAACTGAAACTACTTCTAGTCACATGAAAAGGTGCTCCAAATCACTACTGATCAGAGAAATGCAAATTAAGACAACTCTGAGATACCACTACAAATCTGTTAGATTGGCTAAGATGACAGGAAAAGATAATGATGAATGTTGGAGGGGATATGGGAAAACTGGGACACTGATACATTGTTGGTGGAACTGTGAATGGATCCAATCATTCTGGAGAGCAATCTGGAACTATGCTCAAAAAGTTATCAAACTGTGCATACCCTTTGACCCAGCAGTATTTCTACTGGGCCTATATTCCAAAGAGATCTTAAAAGAGGGAAAGGGACCCACATGTGCAAGAATGTTTGTGGTAGCCCTTTTTTGTAGTGGCAAGAAACTGGACTGAAAGGATGCCCATCAATTGGAGAATGGCTGAATAAATTATGGTATATGAATATTATGGAATATTATTATTCTATAAGAAACGACCAGCAGGATGGTTTCAGAGAAGCCTAGAGAGACTTGAATTAACTGATGCTGAATGAAATAAACAGAACCAGGAGATCATTATACACAGTAACATGACTAAACAATGATCAATTCTGATGGTTCTCTTCAACAATGAGGTGATTCAAACCAGTTCCTATTGTTCAGCAATGAAGATAGTCATATACATCCAGAGAGAAGCCTGTGGGACTTGAGTGTGAACCACAACACAGCATTTTAACGCTTTCTGTGAATATTTCCTTGGATTTTGTTTTCCTTCTTAGGTTTTTTTTTTTTTTCTCTTTCTAGATCTGATGTTTCTTGTACAGTAAGATAAGTTTTGCAAAGGTCAATGTAGAAAAATCACTCATATGTTCTGTAAATAAAAAGCTTTTAATGACTGGGGGAAAAAAAAAGAGTAGCATCTCACTGCCACTACTATTGCCCATCTCTCACTTTCACCATCACCACCACTGTGCAAGGTCCCAACCTTGCAACATCTACACACAAAGGATTCACTCCTCCAAGCATTTATAACATCACTATCTGGGCTCTCATTGCAGCTTCTGCACAAGTGCCATTAGAAAAATTCCAATTCCCAGCATATTGCCCCACCACCAAGATCATTTCATATTGTAAAAGACATTCCTCTGAGAGTACACTCTATACCTCACTCCCTGCCTTTTCATTTTAGGTATCACAGAGTGAGTCACACAGGTCAAGAAAATGCAAATGGATTGTGATCTACATAACGGATCTTATAACATTATCTGCCTTCCCTTCTGCCCCCAATATACCACCTCCTTCCAAATTTCTCTGTTTATTCCTGAATACCATCATTCTTCTGGTCACTTATGTTGATCTCAATGTCATCTGGAATCTTCATTTTTTCCTCACCCCACATATGTCAACAGTTGGCAAATCTTGGCATTTTTATCTCTATAATATCTGGAACCATAACCCCATATCTCCTCTCACACAATCACTATCCAAATTCAGCCCTTATCACCTCCCATATGTTCTGATGCAATGCCTGCCAGCTTGTTATCTCTGCCTCAAATCTATGCAGTCTATCTCACATATATCTGCTACAATGATTTTCCTAAATGATAGGTCTGATTGTCACCCTCCAAAAGAAATTCAATTAAACTTTTCCAACTCCAGTGGTCTCCTATTGCTTCTCGGATTAAATATAAACTCTATTTTACACTAAAGCCCTTTAAACACATCCCCAAATTCACTTTCTATACTTCATTTTATATTATTTCCTTCCTTGTACTCTATAATCCAACCAAACTGACCTTCTCACTGTTCCTCATATTCATACAAAAATACAATTAAAACATCAAAACATGAAGAAGAGCATAAAGAAAAAAGAGGGCTGGATTTATACTGAAAATTTTCTGCTCTGCTGAAATCAGAGACTTTTGTTCGCTGTTGTCAAAAATTCGCTCTTTTTTATTATTGTTCTGTTATGTATAATGAATAGCTACATATGGAAAAATATTACTCCTAAAAACCTGTTTACTATTATAACCTAATAGTTAATTGTAGCATTGTGCTTTTCAATTAAAAACAAATTTCCAAAACAAGGAGGAGAAAGAAGAACAAGAAAGAAGGAAGGAAGGAAAGATGGGGAAAAAAAGAAAGAAAAAAGGAAGGACGGAAGAAAGAAATTCCCTTGTTTGGCTACCTACATTTATCAAATAAACTTAATAATGACTATTACTTATAAGTTCACCCTGTCCTAAAAACATACATGGGATTTTAAAAATATAATTAATTACATTGTTCTCAAAACCAAAAGATTTTGTGCTACTACTTATGAAATAAAATTTTGTTGTTTATCTTTTTATCTTTATCTCATCCCTTTAAACTCTCTTTTGTATGTTTTATAATGTGTATCAGTAAAATAATATATATGTAACTTATAAATAAATATAGATATAGACTTAAAAAATTCTTATTAATGGGGTATGAAATCAAAAAGGTCTAGAGAACAATGAATTAGGAGATAATTCTTCACAAGAATTCATATCAGGCCACTTAAAGTCATGAAGGGATAACCTTAAAAAAAAAAACTACACAAGGGTTACAAACTTATAGAGCATTTTTGAGAATTTTAGTGATGGCTAGTTCAAGCACAATAAGACTATGAGCCAGAAAGAGCCAAACCAAGGATCCAGATTCCCTACCAGCAATATCTAAAGCATTCATTGGTAAGTTTTATTTACATTTCTATCCTTTACTTGCCAGAGAATAAAATATTAGGGACTACTGTAAAATAAAGATCAGAAAAAATTAAGATAAAAGATATATGATGTTACTGTATAAATCAATTATATTAGTCAATTTACAAAATTTGACATTTGTATAGTTATAAATATCTACTAAACAAAGGAAAACAATTTCTAAATAAATGTTATAGAGAAGCATGAATAGACTTGCCTGGGAAATATATCTCTAGTTGGCATATTAAAAAAGAAATAGAAAGAAAAGAATCCAATTTCTCTTCTTAAAAAAAAATAAAAAGAAGAAAGACCAGTAGTGTTAAATACTTGGGTTTTTTCATTTAAGGAAGATAAAACATGTCCTATTTGTGGCTTCAATATGCTTTGCCTTTCGTGCATTATGCAGGCATCTCAAACTGAAAAAAAAAATTATGGTCTGTAAAATGATTTTGACTATGGTTTTGAATGGCCAAAAAAGTTTTTAACTCTTTCTCTTAAATGTTCTATTGAAACCTTCAAAATTTGCTATGTTGAAGAATGTGTTTATTTCAGAGTACTAAACAGCTAATATAATTCCTATAATGTCTTCAACATATTAGGTCCTACATTCATTGAATATTCATTGAAATGAATTTGCCTTCTCAAAAAAAGGTGATTAAATAGAAAATAAAAGGACAATTCCAAGAAAATCATGCATTTGCTCACTCATGTTTCACCATAAATATAAATAAGAACTTGTCAAATACTGAGTTATTTACATCACATATTTAACAAGAAGGACAAATAACTTGACCAAAAAAATCTAAGGATAACATTACATAGATATTTTAGTTGAAAAGATGACATATTTTTATACACAAAGATTTCAATACTGCAAGATTCTATAATCTCATTTATATGGATACTCTCTCTGCCAATGCAAATCCAGTTTCCTCTATCATTTAGTATATATTTCATGAATTGTAATAACTGAAAAAGCTCATCATATGCTAGCTGACTGATAGTGTCCTAACCATATTCTTGAGTCTAAGCAGATTCTTAAATGGCAGACATTTTTAAAGCTTTACTTGAATTCCTTCCAACTGGGTAATGATTGGAAGACACTGTGTTCCAACAATGTAAATTTCAAGAACTCATGGTCAAATACCTTTCTAGGTGATGGTCAATACCATCTTAGACCTCAAAATTAAGGCTTCTGTGAAAGAGTAAAAAGATACATCTATAGTCTTCTCTTCCCATGAGAAGCTGTGTGATAAACAAATAGTAAACTTGACATCATAAAGAACTGGGTTCAAAGCCTGCTTTTGACATTAACTAGCTGTGTAAACATGGGCCTCAGTTTCCTCACCAATAAAATCAGACCAATAATACTTTTAGTGAATCTACTTCACAGGGTTGTTTTGAAGCTCACACAAAATAAGGTATGAAAAAATACCATGCAAATATTAAAGTGTTCTATATGTGTCATATTCTTGTTTCCATGTGTCTATATATTCCAAAGAAATGTTCACATATAAACAAATAAAAACAAAAAAAAATATTTACACATGTAATATCAAGAGAAACAAAAAAGGAAGCAGGAAAGGAAAAGAGAGAGCTTGTCTCCTCTTCAATTTTCTGTTTCCTTCCTTTTTATACCCATAATAAACACAGACATACAGAGTCATACATATGTACATATATACATATCTATATATTTGTATATCTGCCAAAATATTGATAACTGCATACACATATACATTTGTGGATAAAATAAGCAAAAATATAAATCAAACATTTATTTGAGCACCTATTGTATAAAGAACACTATATTATACTGGAGAGAAAAAAAGTATATAAAGACACTGGTACCTGCCTTAATGGAACTTATGGTCTACAAGTAGCTATCTTCCATGATTGGTCTATGTTCAAGACTTAGATTTGTGTTAGTATTAGTCTAAACCAAGATAATCCTCCCTGATCATTGACTAATAAGGATGTCTGTATGGAAGCCCTGTTGTCTGATTAAATGGTTCACAAAGCCTGGGAGAGTACCAAAGCAGGAAACAACCGTCAAGGCAATAGAAAACATTCTTCCCTTCTACAAATCTTGCCCTCCTTTTAAAAAGACCTTTCACCTTTCCCCAAATAAGTTTGTATATGTAAGGACAATGGCCTATACCCAAAATCTACTTATTTCCAACCCTATCACCATCCTTTAGAACTCTCTTTAAATGGAACAGCTAGGTAGCACAGTGACTAGAACACCAGCCCTGAAGTCAGGAGGACCTGAGTTCAAATGTGGTCTCAGACATTTAACACTTCCTAGCTGTGTGACCCTGAGCAAGTGACTTAACTCCAATTGCCTCAGCAAAAAAAAAAAGTGTAACAAACCTTAAAAGTTATCCAGTTCAAACCCTCTCTCCTTCATTTTACAAATGAAAAAGACCCAGAAAAAGTAAATAATTATCTATAATTGCAAAATTCAAATAAATATCAATCTTGATCTATTTGTTCTTTTCATTGGGTTTTGAGAAATACAAATACATCAGCAAATACTGTCCTCTCCCTCAAAGCAATACTTTTGGCTTTAATTAGTAATTTCACTGATAGAGTAAGTTTCTAGATTGAGAAATTCCCCTTATTTATACAGATATATTGGTAGACATTATGACTTATTGTGTTACTTAGTCTGAGACATCCAGGATCACACAACCAGGTAGAATTTGAACAAGGTCTTCTTGGCTTCAAGACTAACTTTCTTTCCAGTATGTCACACAGCCTCTTGTATAGTTTGTAGGCAGAAAATTCCTAAGTAACAGGCTATGATTCCCTAATGATTCATTCACAGTAACTTAGAGGAGGAATAGAGAAGAACAGGAAGACTTAAGTAGCAAAATTCCAAGGAATAATGTCCTTTGACTGGAGTTATATCAAGAAAAGAGATTTTAATAATTGTCAGATGTGTGTATAGTTAGCAATATTTTGTGTTACAAAAAAATCAGTTAATGACTGCCGCCCATGACACCTTCATCCCTTCCCCTTTACATCCTCCAATGAAGATAACTGTAACAGACAGATCCTGACATGAGATAATGATATTAACCTAGTCCTCATTAGATGCTCCAAGATATTAAGAAACCATATATGAACATTCTTTAGTCTAGAACACAATTTGATCTAACATTTGCTGTCCTCTTCTCCATTCTTTTCATAAATACCCCACAAACCAATTAGCACTAATTTCCCTAAAACTACCTGTCTCTTTGGGATCCATTTTTCTTAATTCGGAACCATATTCCCAACTATAGTGCTCTATTTGAACATTCCTTCTGCCATACTATCTTCCACTTAAAGAGACATAATTCCCATTCAATATTGTGCTTTCCTCTGACAGTCATGGCTCCCAAACCAGAAAAGATCACATTTCAAGTACTATAATATTTATCTTCACCTCCATCTGCCTCCTCCCACCTGAAGATAATGATTTCCATTATCTAAGAAACAAACAAGTCATTTGGTAGATAATGAAGAACTTGAAAATCTCTTTTCCTGATATAATTCACTTCAGTCAAAAGACACTATTCCTTGGAACTTTGTTACTCAAGTCTTCCAGTTCTCTAAATTATTATGAATGAATCATTATGAGATTGCTATTACTTAGGAATTTTCTATCAACAAACTATACAGGAGGCAGTATGGCATACTGGAAAGAATATTGGGCCTTGAAGCCAAGATGACCTTGTTCAAATCCCACCTGGTTGTGGGATCCTGGAAAAGTCTCAAACTTGTATGATACTATGATACTATAAGATAAGATACTATGACTTACTGAGTTACATATGACTATGAGTTACGTAAGTAACTCAGTAAGTCATAATATCTACCAGTATATCAGTATCAATAGGGGAGTTTTTCAATCTAGAAAACACTGTATCAATGAAATCACAAATCATACACATATAAGCAACAAGAAAGTCCTTCCTTGGTAAAGATCTTGGGGAACAGTGGTGGAGAAAAGGATAGATAAGGATGAAAGAATGTCACTGGAGAGGTGAGGAAGCAGTGGGCATCATAGCAGCAGATGATGTAGAGTAGAGGTGTCAAACTCATGGCCAAGTGCAGCCTGAAGCAGATTAAAAATGTATTTGGGAATTTTTAACAATGGAAGTTAAAATACAATAGAAAACAGATAATGTTAACTGGCTTTCTAAGTCAATATTTGGCCCAGGTATTATAGCAGATCTATTTCTTTTTAAGTTTGACGCCATTAGTTTAGAAGACAGTCCAACAATTCAACCATGGAAGCATTTGTTCTAGCAAAGGGCACAGGCTCACCCCTAAAGAAACTCATTTCATGGATTGGGGAGAGGGAAAGGAAGGGCCATGAAAGGGGAACAGTGTCATCTTGCATGTCACAAGGCCACTAGACTAAGAACAAAAAAGAAACCACAATCTTATTGAGGAACAAGGGTCTTCAGATAGTCATGGAGAAGAACTACAACCCCCTATGTTACCATCCTAGGAAAAGCCCAAATAACTATACCCTAGTAATTGTTTGGCATAAACAAACTCATATATGCAGATACACATAGAAACTTTAAGAAGGAATCTTTCCCTGGGGGGAGGGGGGGAGAGAGAGAGAGAGAACCAGGCCCATCACCACCCTCCCAACAAAAGACTACTGTTTTTCTCTTTCCAAATAATGCTGAGCTGCTGACATGGACTTTGGAAGGAAAATGTAACCTGCCCTTACCAGAGCAGTGAAAGAGTTTAAGTAAAGCAGGTAGACACTTACTAGTGGGAAGAGAAGCTAATTAGCATTCACCATTCTGTTGCTACCAGGACCACAAAATTTGAGAGCTGGAAAGAATCTCAGCAATCACCTAATCCAACCAATACTCAAAGGAACTTATCAGCATAACTTGTACAAATGTTATTCATCTAGCCCTTGTTTGAAAGATCTCCAAGGAAAGGAGAACCCATCACTTATCAAAGCAACCCACTTTTGAATAATTCCAATTGCCCGGAAGTTTTTCCAAATATCAAACCCAAATTTGCCTATCCAATTACATCTCCCCCCTCCTCTTTCCCACTTATTTCTTTCCTACCTTCCTTGGGCTAGAAGCCCAAGGGTAGAAGCCTGTTGATTCCCAATGCATCCCCCAAGCCTGTGGAAAGAGTCATCAGTAAAATTAGAGGTAAAGTGAATTAATCCTCTTTTTCCCCATAACCCATATGCATAATGCAAAACTGAACCATGAAAGTCACATCAACAAGCATTTATTAAGCACCTACTATATGAGAGGGGGGAAAAAAAGAAATCTTAAATGACTAAATATCACCTTTCAATTCCTTGTCTACCATTCCCTCTATAGTCATAGGCTTTCAGGCTTTAACTCCAAGTAGCCTTCCTCAAGAACTCAAAATGCTGAAAAGGGAAAAATGGAAGAGGTATGGAACCCAATTAACTTTGTCACTGAATTACTGAAGAATAATGATAAAGTTAATGGGGGAACAAAGGACAAAGATCATAGAGGATCAGGTCTTCTTTGCCTAGAATATATTCATCTCTGCTTTGAAGAATCAACTTCTTCAAGGCAGGTACCATTTCCCACATAAAGGTTTTACTAACTTAACCACTCATTGAAGTTATTAGCATTTTCTCCCTCTTGAGATTATTTATATTACTTTGCATATAGTTTTCATTTGTTTACTTGTGTATGCTTTAAGCCTGTATCTCCCTTGACCTCCTCAAATGGAATATAAGCTTATCATGGCAAGGATCATTGCATTTTTGGCCTTGTATGCTTAATAAATACTTGTTGAAAAGGGAAATTATGCTATTGTACTTATATATAGTACATATGTGTGTTTGTGTCACTAAATATATCACACTTGATATAATTCATTACAACTAAAAATATATTGATGTTTCATATATTTTACTGGGGATTATTTTTAGTCATGAAGCTAATACTATAAGGAAAGCCTACCTCCTTTTCATGATTGATATTTAATAATCCACAGACACAAAAACCTAAATCAGAAAAGTTGAATGTCTTTTAAGATGTTATGTGATTTTGTCAACCTAAGTGTTATAACAATGAAACCAAAAACTCATACCTGTTTTTTCCTTGAATTTGCTTTGGGAAATAGGCTTGCTGAAAACACAGATGTAAATGGGGAACAACAAAGCTCAGGAAAAGGATTTGGAATAGATGGCATTTCTAGAACATTGAGATCTTTCTTTTTTCTCCTGCAACCAACAGAACATAGGATATAATTTACATAAAACAGAATGTAAAATATAATTGCTGTCAGAATCTAAAACTGTTAAGGCCAAACAGTACTATGACAGACCTAATATTATATAAAGTACACTGAAAGGCTTTCTTGTGTACTTTCTGTGGATTAAATTTTTAAAAATACTTTAATAAACTTAAACCTTTTGTAATATCCTTTACACTTTTGACCTTCCACAAACCCTTAGGCATGTGGGTAAACAGCAGTTTTGGGTAACTTTTCTGAAGCAAAAATACATAGCCCAAAATTGTAGAAGCAGTTATTATGAAAACTGCTTTAAGCAAACAAAAAAAATTCTTTTAAAGCTTCAATGAAACCAAAGGAATCTTTACTGCATTTAGAAAAACCTGTTCTATTATACTTTAGTAATCACATTTTGAAAGTTATATTTATTAATTATAGCTGTGGTTCATCTCACTTCAAATTTCATTCAAAACGTTGCCCACACACAGTCTGTTGACTTCTCAAATGCTTAAGCTGCAAAACAGCAACTAGTACTGAGTCTTTGAAAGCAGTTAATGGAGCTTGCTAGTATAAATATGCTCTGTGATATATTGCAAAGTAATGTAACTTTGCTAGAGTTTAGAATGCTCTGAACCTAAAAATAAATAAATAAATGTGCTCTACCTGAGTCATCTGAGTTGAAGGAGGTCAATAATTGGTTTTAATTTGTAGACTTTAGATCTTTGCAGCCTTTCCCTCCTAAGGAATGCCCTACTTTAGATACAGGCAACTACAAATGTACTTGATGCTGACTGGTATAAAGATTGGAGAATATTCTAAACGACTCCATACTATGCCTTCGGGAAGCAAGACTGATCAAATATCCATCCAGAGCATTGCTTTTTCTGGCTTAGGTACCGGTAATGTCAGTGTGGGAGGCAAGGTTTCATTTATGCTAGTTTAAAGAAACCAGGAGTATTTATTAAGAAAATGCAGGGCCTCGAAGGAGAAAAAAAGAATCAACCTGGAATCTTCGTTGCCTTCTGGTTACACTAATGAGAAGAGGCGGGTGTCAGGAGAGAGAAAGAGAAGCAGCTCTCAATGAATGGGCAATGCTATTTATGAGAAGGCAGTGAGATCGCAATGTCCTACTGATCCCAGGAGCGCGCTAGAAGGGGGATTGTCTTGGGATACTTTTCCCAAACTTGGCCAGAGTTCTGGCCCAGGTTTCCCCACCAAGACCGTCCTCCTCACCCCTGGTCAGCTCCCCGTTCCCGGAAACCACCTACCTGTCTGCAGCACAGAAATGGGCGCCCTCCAGGGGGGGCAGGAGCGTCCGACAGGGCAGCCCCGGGGGGCGCGCTACCAGGGCACTGGCATCGCCCCTCCCCTGGGCAACACCGCACACCTGGGTCATCCCCAAGCCCCGAACAGCCGCTCTCCCCGGGGCGCTTTGCCCATCTTGCAGGGAAGTGGTCATGCTTGGCAGGTGGAGGGGCTAAGCTCGGGAGTCATGGGAATCCCTACAGAGAGGAGAAAAGGGCGAAAGGGAGCCGGGATGGCCCCGAATGGGCTCTCCCTGGGCTTGGCAGGTGCAGTGGTTGCACTCACCACGAGCCTCGCCTGGCCGGGCAGGCGGTGCAAGCTCGAGACTGGGCTGCCTGGGGAGGCGGAGGCGGACAAAGGGGCGGAGCGGCAAGGTGGGCGGCCAGGACCAGGGAAAGGAGGGAAGTGGGCGGAGTGGGCGCTGCAGCTCCGCCCAGGAGGCTGCTGCAGAGCCTTCCTCCAGCACGTGGCCTAGGAGAGAAGAGGGAGGAGGGGACGCCGGGAGTTAAAGCTGGGGTTCCTGGAAGACCCCGGGGGCGTCTTCCAACTCTCACACTAGTGCCAAGAGCAGTCCCCTTAGGCGGGTGGGCGTACCTTGTTTGTAATCGCTAGTTCAGGCTTGGCTGATCAAAAACTTCTCCTTCCTGGAAGCCAGTCTGGCCCTCCTTGGGAAGGAGCTTAGAATGGGGCCCCTTGCTTTATCTACTGAAAAAGTGACGTTCCTTTGGGCCCTCAGGTCTTTGGCATAAACCTTGGTCCCTTAGTTGAGACCCTGGGAGGTGAGTGGTGTCCTTCAGTAACTCTGTTTCAGTCAGGGACAGTAACAGACAATGCCCAGGGCCTTGCCAGCAGGGCCAGCTGCAGACTAGCTGCCCTGTCCAGCTGCTAGACTTTTCCCCCCCCCCTGCGGTGTTCTAATCTGAAATACCAATTCCAGAAAAGGAAAAAGAAACCTCCCTCTGTTACTTTTACATATATGTCATCACCTACTGTTCTGAAGAGCTGAAAATTCTTTTTTTAAAATATACATGAAATCGAGAAAGACTTACTACTGAAAAAAAGACTGAGAATAAATGTTTAGTATCTTTTTAAAAGTAGCAATGGCACATCCCCACTGCTCCCCACACCGAAAAAAAAAAAATGAGAGAAGGCTTCTCCAATTTAAAAATCCTTATTTACTCTCCAAAATAAGTAGCTCTTATGGTCTTATTTGTAAGGATCTTTGCTGTTATGAGGTCACATAATCTTTCTGACCAACACAACCCAGTAGGGTAAAAAACAAACACATCTTGTATCTCAAATTAAACCCATAAACCTTGACCCTTGTAAATAAAAAATATTCCTGATGCAGCATCTCATCCCATCCTACCCCCTTCCCTCCACTGAGAAATACTACAAAATGAATGCTAAGGCTAGAAGGGAGCAGAAAAGATCTAGCCCAATCTTGCTATTTTATAGATGAACCCTAAGCCTAGATAAGAAAAATTACCTATCCAAGATAAGTAAATAATAGGACTAGAATTAAAACTGAGAAATACTGACTAGCCAGCACTTTGGCCAAATTTAGGAGAGAAAGGCGGTATTTGGGATATTTGGAATGAATTCATAGACTTCATTCTGTTCTCACCTATATGTAAGGGAATGCCTATATTGGGAAATATACAAGTAGATCAGAGTCAGCATAATTTCTAAAAGAGGAGTTAGAATTTCACAAGGAAAAAAATCAAAGGGATACATGTTACAAAGCATTTGTCCCCTTCATTCTATCTTAACCCCCAAATCCTCAAGGCTGTTTTTCTTTCCTGGGATTTTCTGGGAAAGACCTATAATCAGGGAAGGAGAAGCTATACTGTTGTCTAAATGAGATTCCTACCATATTCTAGTTTACCTTCCCTACTCTCTTCAAGTTGCAAAAGGAAAAGATAGGTAACAGAGCAGAGAATCAAAGTCAGTGCAGTCCAGC
Organism: Myrmecobius fasciatus; assembly: GCA_023553655.1. NCBI lineage: Eukaryota > Metazoa > Chordata > Mammalia > Dasyuromorphia > Myrmecobiidae > Myrmecobius > Myrmecobius fasciatus. Next base: position 500,504 of record JAJPUD010000318.1, read on the forward strand.
TGCTTTCAGTATAGTATCTTTCTCCTCCCCTCGGTTCAATTTTCAAACCTTCAGAAATATAATTTGTTGCTTGGAGTGGGTTCTAAATTCCTTCTCCCTCCACCTAGATAATAATAGAACTCTTTCTTTCCTTCAAATAAAATCCTGACTGTGTTCATTTGCAAGCTTAATGTTTCTCTTTAGCTGCAAGAATAAAGAATTAGGGACTTTCAAAAACAGTGCTGTGTTTGACAGCCAACAGCAACTCACAGGGGGAAAAAAAGGTTTCTAAGGTAACCAAAACCTAAATTACTTAGGGTCTTCTAGATTGACACTAAAATATTGAATTTGCTCCCAGAAATACCTTGATAGTCTTTACAAAGCCTGACTGGTGTTATTATAATCCACACAGAGGAAACCCATGAGCAAACAAATTATATGGGTTTACATTTCTAAGTGGTTTACAAGAGCAGATTCCACAGAAAGACCCTTGCAGTCACAAAACCTGCAGTTATTCTGACTGCCTAACAACAACAAAAAAAAAGTTATTAAAATTTCACAGTAAAAGAGGAGGAAAGGGTACTTTTAGTCAGTGACTTAAAAGGGTGCTGAAAGTAGCCAGAATTCAGATCACTGTGTCACAAGGTAGGTGTGATTTCTTGGATGATTTCCAGACTTTGGACAAAGGTCAAGTCTGGGTAAAATTTATGAAGTCATCACTTTGCTTTAAATTACTTTTTCTTTGGGCACTTCTGACTCCTTTCGCCATCCTCCCTTATCCAAAAACATTTTGTTTAACTCTATGCTTTCCTCCATCCTGGATACCCACAGTGTTTATAGTAGAACACTCTGCCTTAAGACTATCATCTTTAATTGCCAATATTTTAGACTATCATTATGTTCATCTCTTTTCCCTCTCAGTGAAATTTATCTTTTTTTTTTTCTTCTTGCCTTAGAGTCAGGTCTTCTAGATAATTATCTAGTGCAGATCCTAACTGTGAAATTATTTACCTAATTATAATCGTATTTTATCTTTATGCCTTTTAACTCCTGTAATTCTCTCTATCTCTTGGTATTGTCAGTCAACCTGCCAAAAACATTTATTATGCACCTACTATGTGTCAAGTAAACAAAGACAGAATGCAGATCCTTCTCTGAAGGAGCTTAGTACTTTGCCAGAAAAATTATCCATGCATATGTTTTGAAAATTAAAAAAAAGAAGACAGCCAAATCAGAGGAAGAAAAGTCTAGAAAGTTAGAAGCAGAGCCAGTAGAAAAGAGGGACAAGAGGAGAAGACATCTGTCTCAATGAGTTTAACACCAAAGAGGAAGAAAGATATACTCTGTGTGATAGTGGGGATGGTAGGATCAAATGGGGCTTTTTTTTAAGGATGGGGGAAGACATTTATTCATTTATTTATCTAACTATCTAACTATCTGTTTCAAATGTCTGGGTGATCTTAAAGAAAATGTTATTTGTAAATTTAGAACAGATCCATGATTTCATTTCTGTAGGGAACACCTACTGGTTCTTCATCCATTTGATGCTTACTAATCATAGTTGTTTCCCTGAGGATTTCCTGGGCCTCTTCTCTTTTTACTCTCTATTAGACAAGTTCATTTAGTGATTTCATCAGTTTTCAGGGATTCAATTATACTTTCTGTGCAGATGACTCCCAGATGTACATATCCCAGATCTACAGATCCAAATCTACAAACCTCTGCCCTAAACTATGGTCCTGGATTATCAACTACTTTTTGAACATCTTTATTTTTTATTTATTTATTTTTTCTGAGGCAATTGGGGTTAAGTGGCTTGCCCAGAGTCACACAGCTAGGAAATGTTAAGCATCTGAGGTCGGATTTGAACTCAGGTCCTCCTGACTTCAGGGCTGGTACTCTATCCACTGTGCCACCTAGCTGCCCCTAAACATCTTTAAATGGATGTTTCTTAAACATCTCAAACCCAACATATCAAAAACGTAACTTTCCTTAAAACCTTTCTTTAAAAACTTACTCTTCTTCTGTACTTCCTTATTACTGTTGAGAATACCACCATCTCCCCAGTTACCCAAGCTTAAAGACCTAGGTGTTATCCCTTACTCTCACTTTTACTCAGAGTGACCAAATCTTGTCATTTCTACTTTCACAACATCTACTATTTATGTATCTTTTTCTCTACTCCCACTGCCTAGGTTCTCATCATTTAGACTATTGCAATGCCTTCTTGGTGGAATTGGTGGGGTGGGGAAGGGGACACTGTGTAGGTCTTCCCTGCTTCAAATCTTCTATTCTAATTAATCATCCATTCAAGCACTAAAAGGATTTTTCTAAAGAATAAGCACAACTGTAGACCCCAAGCTACCTCCAAACCCAGTAAATGCCAGTGGCTCACTCTTCCAGAAACAAATACAATCCCTTTTCTGGCTCTTTCCCTTGCAAAGAAATTAAGGCAGAAATTTGGAAGTCATAGCAAGGGAAAGAGCCAGGAGAGGGAGTGTCTTATTTGAGAAGTATGGTAGCAATTGGTGTAGAGCATAGTTTGTGGAGAGTAGGGATTATGTAGGAGTAGGAGTAGCAGATTATGATATTTAAAAACCAGACTCAGTTTAGGTCCCATGCTTTGCTTGAGGTTTTTTCCAATCCCCACAATAATTAGTACTTTTCCTTATAAGATTACCTTCCATCTATTCTGTGTCTATTCTATGTATAACTAATTATTTCCATGTTGAATATCTCCATTAGAATATTAGTTCCTTGAGATCAGGGGCTGTTTTGTTCTTCTATCACTGGCATTTGGCACAGCTAAGTACTGTAAGTATTTTATATATATAAAACACACACACACATACACACACACACACACACACACACACAGTAAGCACTTAATAAATGTTTGTTGATTGACTTATTATCTAGTCTGATACAGTGGAAGGAAGCCAAGGATCTTCTCTCAGATTAAGGTAGTAGGTGCATTTTAATAGCAGTGTCTTAAAGATAATGCCCATATCTTTATTATACAATCAGTGGACACACTAGTGGTGGGAATTTCAGACCATAGAAGAAGATTCAACAGCCCAATGCAAACTGGAGGGGATAAATCTACATTTTGATATAGTAAGGGCTTCTGGTACTCCTCAAATCATACTGTACATGTGCTTTTCTACTTTGTCAGTTTGTGGAGCCAGCCTTATTTCTGATTTGGTAAGCCTAAGCAACAAAATGTTTAAAATGAGCCATTTCAAAGTAAATTTTCTGTCTCCTTAAAAAAAAAGTGATGGATAGAAATGTAATAATGATGATCTTATGATGGAAAAATTCTTGCTTCTGGCATCAGAAGACCTGGGTTGAAATCCTTCCTCCCATTCTCTAGGTGACCTTGGGCAAATCACCTAAACTCTCCTAGGCCCCAAATTTCTTATCTGCAAATAAGTGGGTTTGATAAGATGACCTCTGAGGTCCCTTGTTTTCTAGGTTTTTGATCCTATGAATCATCATGAAAGACTAAAGCATTTCACAGTTAAATGATCTCTACCTTGCTCATCCCGACAAAGCCAGAGAATGGTTTGGCCTAATTCATGTTAAAAGACCTACTTGTTTGATCATTCTCTTCAAATCCCAATTAAGGTTCATTACCAAGATGGTGTTTGTAAATTTTCTACACTCTTGTCTGAGTTTCCCTTGCCTTGTGGGCAGAAGAAATTTCAGGCTCCAGGCCTAGCAGACTGACACTTTTATGAGTGCTACATTCAATATAATTTCATTTCTTTAAAAGTGGAAAAGAAAAACACAACACTTCCCCTAGGGAACTTGCTTTATTCTCCAGCCCTAGAAGCACTACTTTCAATCTTATGTTTCTCTCTGCACCTGTGGCACGCCTTTATTAGATCAAAAAATGTGCACTCTCTTGGACTTCTGAATTCCAGATGGCTTGCAGTGATTCCACCAACAACTTTTTAAATGAAATTTTAAAGTATGTAGCTACTTTATGGTTCAGTTTTTATTATTTCCAGTGGCTAGGGTGTACTTCTCTTCATATTGATTTTTTTTTTGAAATGTGAACAAATGAGGCATCTCTTAATTAAAGAGAATTCTGCCAATAAATCAAATGAGTAGGCTGTGTATCTTATGGCAGTACCAAGTTTAGACAGAAAAGAATGAAAAGGTTTAAGTAAAAAAATAATAATAATAATAAATATGACTATCACAATAAATTGGCACTAGTAAATGCTATAGAAGTTTGTTCTACTAGATTTAAAATTTTCAGGCCATACTGTCTAACTCAGCAATGGAACTTCAGGCTCTTGTATATGCTTAGAGGCCTGAGAAAATTTCACAATGAATTTAAATGAGATTTAATACATACTGTCTTTCCTTCCTATTCTCTTTTGATTTGCTTAGGAATTTTTATTTTTCCTGGGGGAAGCCTAAGAATATTTTGCTATAGTAGATGCTCATATTTTTATTTTCAAGTCCCAAAGGGCTTCTATTTAAGGGCTGTAATTCTCAGGTGTCTAATTAGTGTATTAGGGTAGAAACGTATCTCCAATCTCTTGGAATTTATCAACTTCAATGCTGCTTGTTTCCCAGTTGTGTAAATGTTCTTTATTCCATTCCTTCTAGCTTTGCCTGGCTGCTCCAAAATGGGTGTGCTTAAAATGCCCCAATATTTATTTAAAGAACAAAGCAATCAAGAAAATGGTTACCAGTTCACTATGCTCCACCCTCCCCAAAGCTATTAAATAACTCTCCAGGATAATCTGAATGACGCTGGCCTTAACTGCAAGGACCATGAGGAGACTTGAGAGAAATGTACTTACTCCAACCCCCAAATTAAACAGGGTTATTTCTGTTGAGAGGAAATTGGAATTATTCTGAAAGACAAGCTTTCACTGAGCCAGCTATCCACACCTATGGGTCTAGTTCATATAAAATAAGAAAGTACCCTGAGGTTATAGGTTGCTCAGAGCAGAACTGAAAACTTTTCCCTGCAGGGATCACACCTACATTTATATAGCACTTTAAAATTACATATCAAATTATTGTGCATTAATTCTCTTGGACCTCATAACAACTCTGGAAGCATTGTACAAATAATATTTCTCCCAGAATCCTCAATTGAATAAATACCCAGATCAAACCTTCCTTTACTCCTCTTCTAACTCTGCTACTAATTCTTTTGTTGTTGTTGTTGTTAATGCTTGGACTTTAATACAACTTTAATAATTTGTAGCTGTGTCACTCTGACATCAGACCAAGGAAATAAAATCAGGGGCTTTGGTCTGCAGGTAAGTATCTGGGACAGGGAAGTTGGATTAGGAGAGTACCTGAATTTCAGTCATTCAGACCTAGCAGAGCGCTCCAGCATGCAAATAATAACTGGGGTCAATAGCTGTCCACTAAAGAACTTTGACCAGTGGCAAGTTTATAGTTCTATCATTCAGATCCTAATTTAGGCTCAGGAGCCTGGAAAACTTCACATCAGGAGAGGAGTAGTCATATCAATCCCTAAATCAGATCACTTAGGGAATTTAAAGTTTGCAGCTTGCTAAATTGGACTACTCCCTGGAGTCACTGAAGAATAACCAGAAAAATCAGAACCACAGATGATGCGAAACCAGTCTAAAGGAAACTTCATTCTTTGTTTTAGAAGTGTTTAGACTAGCCTTGACACAATCCTAATTCAAGAAATGAAGCTGAAAAAATGAACAATAAATGAAGACAGTGATTATATACATGTATGTATATGTACATATGTGTATATATGTGTTTATGTATACCTATATAACATTACTTATAAGTATATTATATTTTATATACATAATTATATATGCATAACTTTATATATGTGTGTATAATGCAAAATCTTAAGAAAAACACAGCATAACTACAAGTTCACATGAATTCCTAGAAGAAATAAGAATTCAAAAATGATATTATAAATGAAATGGGAGCTATAAAAGAAAAACTGGAAAAAGAATGAAAACTCTTGAGCAAAGATGTCCAACTTGCAGCCTGAATATGCCAGATTAAAATGTAATTGGGAAATGCTCAAAAAAATAAATAAGAATGTAACTCAATACAAGTCATAAGTGGCTTTCTAAGTCAATATGACCTTCAGGGATCCATTTTTGTTTGAGTGTGACACTATTGCTTTTCAAGAAGGAGAATAAATTGCTTAGTATAATGTGCAAAACCTTATTCAAGCAACAAATTCCCTGAAAATTAGTGTGAATCATAGAGAAATAAATGACTTCTTAGTAAAGCAAGAAATATTGAAACAAAATCAAAATACTAAAAAAATGGAAAACAATGTAAGCTGTCTCCTATAAAAAAAAAAACTGGAAAGCATGTCAAGGAGGAAAAGAAAACTAAGAATCATTGGGCTGTCTGAAAAGTATGACAAAAATAACAATAAACACCATATTTGAAGAAGTCATAAACAAAAATTGTCCAAACCTATTAGAACCTGACAATAAAATAAAAATAAAAAGAATCCACCAGTAATCCTTTGAAAGAAACCAGTCATTTGGTCTTTGCCCAAATCCAGAGCTTCCAAATCAAAGACAGAATACAAGAATAATGAAGATATAGTCAGTCAGACAATATTTAGCAGCTAATTACTATCATTATAAAAGAACTCAGAATACGGTTTTTCCGAAGGCAAAAGATAAAGACTTACCAACATGAATAATGTGCCCATCAAAACTCAATATGTAAACAAGAAATAGAAAACAAAGTTGGGTGTAAAATGCATAATTTTTATTACATTAATTAAAGGTTTTGTACCAGTAAAACAAATGTCTCTGAGATCAGAAGGAAAATTGAAAATAGGGAGAGGGGATTTTATAGAGTTTCTCAGAAAAAGATCTCATATCTCAAATATATTAAAAAAAATTTATCAGATATATAAAAATACAAATCATTGCTCAATTGATATGTGTCAAAGAATATGAAAAGTTCATTTTTCAATGAAGATAACAAAACAATGTATAGTCATAGAAAAAAATGTTCTAACTCATTATTAATTAGAGAAATGCAAATTAAAACAACCTTGAGATATCATTTTATATCTATAAGACTGGCTAAAATGATTGAAATAGGAAGCACCAAATGTTGGAGGGGAGGTGGGAAAATTGGAACATTAATTCATTGTTGGTGGAATTGTGAACTGATCCAACATTTTGGAAAGCAATATTAAATTGTGTTCAAAAAATTGTTAAAACTGTCTATACTCTTTGACACAACAATACCATTACTAGGTTTATTTCCAAAGATGATTAGGGAAAAGGAAAAGAATCTTTATGTTCTAAAATATTTATTGCAGCTCTCTTTGTGGTGACAAAGAACTGAGAGTTGCAGGAATGCCCATCAACTGGGAATGGCTGAACAAGTTATGTATATGATTGTGATAAAATACTATTATGCTATAAGAAATGATGAGTTCAATGATCTTAGAAAAACATGGAAAGATTTGCACAAAACAATGAGGAGTAAAATAAGTAGAACCAAGAAAAGACTGTTTAAGGTAAATAGCAATATTGTTTCGAGAATAACATCGAGTGAATAAATGATTTTGACTACTACAAATATCTAAATAAAGTGTAAAAGAGCACCAGCCCTGAAGTCAGGAGAACCTGAGTTCAAATGTGGCCCCAGACACTTAACACTCCCTAGCTGTATGACCCTGGGCAAGTCACTTAACCCCGATTGCCTTAGCACCAAAAATAAATAAATAAATAAATTGTAAAGGATACAGAAAGAAAGATCCTACCTGCATCCAGAAAAAGAACTGGCAAATAGAAGTTTATATATAGAATAATTGTATACACACACATACATCTATCTATCTATCTATCTATCTATCTATTTTTGTGTTTGAGGGTAGCCATCTCTAAAGTAAGGGGAGAGAGAAGGAAAAAAGAAATTTACATGATAACTTTATATTTAAAAGGAATAGTAAATTGCATGTATATAATAGATTTGCAGTTTCACATGCAATCATCTTTTTATACTATGTTATTGAAATGTTTATTTTATTCCATAAATTAAAAATGAAATAAAATAGGGGTAGTTAGGTGGCACAGTGGATAAAGCACCAGTCCTGAAGTAAGGAGGACCTGAGTTCAAATCTGGTCTCAGACACTTAACATTCCCTAGCTGTGTGACCCTGGGCAAGTCACTTAACTTCAATTGTCTCAGCAAAATAAATAAATAAAATAAAATAACTGTGGAAAAATAATCCTATTAGAGAAAACAAATACACCTTTAAACAGAGGACTTCTAAGCATACTGGATGTTAAAAACCAAAGCTGAATAAAAACTTTGTAATACGAACATAGTGTTCAAGAGAAACATAAAAGGACAAATATGAGTAAAAGATGATACAATTATTTTCCAGAATCCCAATATAATAGAGTCACAGATTTGAGTTAAACAAGACAGAGAATTTTATTATGCCTTAATGATCTCAAAAGAAGAGAAGAAGGGGGCAGCTAGGTGGTGCAGTGGATAGAGCACCAGCCCTGAAGTCAGGAAGACCTGAGTTCAAATCTGGTCTCAGACACTTAACATTCCCTAGCTGTGTGACCCTGGGCAAGTCACTTAACCTCAATTGCCTAAGCAAAAAAAAAAAAAAAAAAAGAAGAAGAAGAAGAAGAGAAGAAATGAGGAAGAGAAAAGAGAGAAATGTTCTAGGGGAAAATGGGGAAAAAATCATTTCACCAAATCAAGGGGTACAAATAAAAAATATATATACAAACAAGGAAAAAAGCAAAGCAGGTGACACTTGAACTTTATTTTATTTTGAACTGGTCAAAGAAATCAAGAACATATACATAGAAAGCACATTTTACTTAATGAGAAATCATGACATGGTAATGGGGAAGAAGACAGAATCAGGCCTAAGGCCAAAGACCCTAAGCTCAGAGGATGGCTCACAAAGAGATGTTTAAAAGAGTAGAAAGAAAGGGTAAGAACCTATGATTGAGTTCTGGGTAAGGAAAAGGGAAACAAATTAAAACAAGTGCATATAATTTGAGCATACACCTCTCTCTCAACATCATCATTCCTACCCTGCTACTCCCCTCTTCCTTCCCACCCAAAGAGGATATGGGAAATAAAGATGAAAAAAAAAAAAAGAAAAGAAAAGAAGATGGAAAGAAAAATACAATTAATGATCATAATCATGAATTTGAATAGAATTGATTCACCTCTAATAGGGAAAAGGATAGCAGAATGGATTAGAAAGCAAATTCCCCCAACAATATATTGTTTACAAGAAACACACTTGTAATATAAAAATTCTTATAAAATTAAAATAAGGGGATAGAGCAAAATTTATTATGCTTCATCTGAAGTTAAAAAAAAATAGCAGAGGGACAGCTAGGTGGCGCAGTGGTTAGAGCACCAGCCCTGAAGTCAGGAGGACCTGAGTTCAAATCTGGTCTCAGACACTTCCTAGCTGTGTGACCCTGGGCAAGTCACTTAACCCCAATTGCCTCAGCAAAAAAGCAAAAAAAAAATATATATATATATAGCAGGAATAGGGATCATGATCATGATTAGATAAGACAACAAAAATAGATTTGATGAAAAGAGATAAAAGGGAAACTATATTAATATTAATAAAGTATATATATATCAAATTAGTTATCTATGATTATTTTCAGAATATTTAACAATAAATTAAAACATATATAGCAAAATCCATAGCAACCAAATACTTTAAAGTAAAAATTTTAAAAGTACAGGATGAAAAAACAACAAATCTGTGATAGTAAGGGACTTCTATGCACCCCTTTAAGATCTAACCAAATTTATTTATTTATTTATTTATTTTTGCTGAGGCAATTAGGGTTAAGTGACTTGCGCCGGGTCACACATCTAGGGAGTGTTAAGTGTGTGAGATCACATTTGAACTCAGGTCCTCCTGACTTCGGGGCTGTTGCTCTATCCACTGCACCACCTAGCTGTCCCAGACCTAACCAAATTTATACAAAAATCAGCAAGATTATTTGATAGAGTACTAGAAATGCTCATTATCACAGTAAGAGAAGAAAATTAAAGTGAAGAAATAAGCATAAGCAAAAAGCAAATAAAATTATCAATTTTCCAAGTGATATAATTTACTTAGAGAATGCTGGTGCATCTACTAATGATTAATTGAAATAATAACTTCAACAAAGTTGCAGGGTATAAAATAAATTCTCATGGATTTCTGTATGTTACTAATGAAACCCAGCAAAATGAGACAGAAAGCAAAATTCCATTTAAAATAACTACAGAATATATACAATATTTAAGAATTTGCCTGCCAAGATATACACAGAAACTATATTAGTGTGGGGCATAAAATGGACTTTAATAGAAAAGGGCTTCCAAGTCTCCTTAATAAAAAGACCAGAATTAAGTAAAAATTTTGATATGTAAATGAAGGAGTCAAGAGAAATATAAAATGGGAAAATACATTTAAACAATTGGAGATATTTACATTCTAATATGAGAAGAAACAAGTGTTCTCCAGAATCTTTATGTCATGAAGGGTCATATAAGTAGATAAATAAAAGAGAGGTCCAAATAATGTTTTAGATTTTTTTGCTTTTGTTTTTACTTTTGATGATCTTGAGGGAAAGAAAAAAGAATATGTTAGCAAAGAAAGAAGTGGGGAGTAATAACTATGAATGTGAAATTTGAGCTCCCCTCTCTCCTCATCCAGATTAAAATCACAGATTCTTATCCTTTCTTTCTTTTTATCCCTGCTTTCTCCATGATGAGCCAACTCATAATACATGGTTTACTTCTAGGCATATTTCAATAGATATTGCAAGTTTGATTCTAGATGAAAGCATATATCATATCACACAAATTTTTCCCCAGTGCATATCAAAATTATGTTTATACTATACTATAGTCTATTAAGTGTGCAATAGTGTTATGACTAAAAATGTATATACTTTAATTTAAAAATATTCAATTGCTAAATATAATCTGAGCCTTCAGCAAATTTTACATATGTATGTGGTGTGTGTGTGTGTGTGTGTGTGTGTGGTTATTTTTTTGCTAGTAGAAAATCTTGCCTTGATGTTGATGGTTACTGACTGATAAAAATAGTGGTTGCTTAAGACTGAGATGACTGTGGCAGTTTCTTAAAATGAGACAACAATAAAGTTTGCCACAAAGATCGCCTCTTCCTTTCACTTGAACACTTAGAGACCATTGCACAGTTATTAATTAGCCTGATTTCAATATTGTTGTGTCTCAAAGAATAAGGAGGCCCAAAGAAAGGGAGAGAGATTGGAACTGCAGGTCAATGGAGCAGTCTCAATACACACAATATTTATTGATTCAGTTCCTTGTCTTATATCATTGTGCCCCAAAACAATTAGAATACATCAAAGATTACTGATCACAGATCACCATAAGAGATATAATAGTAATAATGAAAAAATGTGAAATATTGTGAGAATTACCAAAATGTATCACAGAGCATGGTGTAGATACATGCTGTTAGAAAAATGATGCCAATAAATTTGCTTGATTGTAGGGTGGCCACAAACCTGCAATTTGTAATTTTTTTTTTTAAAAAGCAACATTTGCAAAGGTCAATAAAATGAGATATCCCTGTATAACTATCTACTCCTTGAATATACTTGCCTTCTTATTCTTTGATTCTCTATTCTCCCAATTATCCTCTTGTTATACATGTTTCTCTACTCTCCTAATTACCCTTCTGAGTTGAATGCATTTCATATATAAAAGGCATTTTTGTGGTATATGTGTGTGTGTGTGTGTGTGTGTGTCCTACTCTCTTTTGTCTGGTTCAGATGAAAGTAAGTTTATTTTTAGATGCTGATTGGATTAGAGAGAGAGAGACCAATCCTGTTTCACTGTGAGAAATAATTCATTTTTATCCCTATTCCATTCTAATCTGTCTGATATGATTCCATAGGGGTGATGATAAGTTTTCTATATTAGACCTCAGAGCTGTGAGTTGCAAATTATAAGTTCACTTGATTAATTATGGGAAGCTAAATAGTGGTTCTCAATTCTTGTTTTTCCTTGTTATAGTGACCAAGCCCAGCATGGTGGAGATGACTCAATTACTTGGAGAGTCCTCCAATTTATTTTTGTATCTACAGACTACTCTCTTGCCCAATAGAAACAAATAACCATCTTATGAACACTTAGTCAGTGGAGATGCCCCAGGTTTCACTCAAACTGAAACCCCTCTGCTGACATACCATTTCTAGCTGATGTATCATATTTTATTCTGCAAAGCAAGATCTATCAATCAATGGGATTCTGTACTTTGTATATCTTCTTTTGAATGCTCAGGTATCAAATCTGGTATTATAAAAATAACGGTCTGGAAGAAGGGGGCATCTCAGATTGTGAGGAGGATCTGAGGTTCATTTCATTAGAGGGAACCATGGACCCTTTAATAAAGTGTCATTGGCTCAGAACTCTGCCTCAGTCTTTTTTATTATAGGCTGGATAATTTTAATCCCCATACCACTTAGTAAATAATGCAGAAGGATACTCATAGCAGCTAAAATGTTCATAGGAGGTCTCCCTCTTTCTAGATTCTTTCCCTTTAGAGAGGCATGGAAAATATGTTACAGTGATTATATTTTCCAAATAAAAACATCTAAAAATAAACTTACTTTTCATCCGAAACAGACAAAAGAGAGTAGGACACACACACACACACAGAAACACTACAAAAATGGTTTTTATATTTGAAATACATTAAACTCAGGAGGGTAATTAGGAGAGTAAAGAATCATATATAACAAGGAATGTCCCAGAAGATATAGGGTGTGTGATATACCTAATAAGGAATAGTAAAAGAGTAGGAGAGATTGGAAAATAAATCGAAAGAAAGACTAATGAAGGATTGGACTTCAGGACAGATAGGGGATTGGATAGCAATGAAAGGACAAAATAATAGCAGCAATCCAGTTTAGCCAATAGTCTCATTTGGTTCTCCTCCACTCCTGATCTTTACCATACTCCTTCACCTTCACCCAAGAGTTGCCTCTGCTAAAACAGGCCTGGAAGTACTTGGAAGGGGCAACCAATTCCCCATCAGCAGATACCATAATTCATGGTCCTGTAAGTACAAATGAAGTGCAAAATAATTTCTGTGACAGGTGGGAAGAATACCAATACCTGAGAAGATAAAAAAAAAAGGAACAGATATCTATTACAAGCCTACATTTTAAAGTTGAATAAATTGAGGCAGATAGAGGTTAAGGGAGTAGCAATAGTGGAAGTGATGATGATGATGGTAAGAAGATGCATTTATATAATGCTTTAAAATGTGCACAATACTTTATACATGTTATCTCATTTCATCCTCATAAAAATCATAAAAGTAGTTTCTATTATTATCTCCATTTTATAGATGAGAAAACTGAGATTGAGATGACAGTCTCAGGGTCTCATGGCTAGTAAGTGTCTGAGGCAAGATTTGAACCCAGGTCTTTCTGACTCTATGTCCAGGACTATTCATTGTACTACTTTGTTCCCCATTATTAAGATAGTAGTTCTGTGAGTGGAGAAAAGAGAATGAGTGTAAGAGATAAGATATAATGGACAAGGCTTGGGAAATGATTGGGTATGACAGAACATAGAGAAAGAGGGAAGAAATAAGGATAGTTCTTAGGATGTGAGCCTGGGTACCTCTGGAACAATGTGACAAAGATAGAAATGAGTAGTAAGAACTTGTGTTGAGTTTCTTTAGGAGAAAGACAATGAGTTTAGTCTTTAACTTATTTAATTTCAGATGTCTATAAGACAGCTAATTCAAAATGTCCATTCAGCAGTTGGTGATATAGAGTTCAGGAAAAGTAGTTGGAGGTATACATTTAGGAGTCATCTCCATAGGACTGGTAGTTGAGTCTGTGGAAGACAATAAGATGGCAGAGACAGGATAAAGTGAAAAAAGAATCCATGAAATATCCTTGCAACAAAACCTACACATCTGAGTAATAATTACATAAATGGTAATATAACAAAGGAGGTAAAGAAGGATTGCCCAAGCTAGGAGAAGGAAAACCAGGAGAAAGTAGTACCACAAATACCCACCAAGGAGGATCTAGTATCCAGCAATTAGTAGTGATCAACAGTATCAAATGCCAGAGAGTAATCAGGAAAGTTATGTGCTGAGTCTCAGCAAGGGATTTAAGGGAAGGTGTATTTGAGCCAAAAGAGTCCATGAAACAGAGTTTGAGAAATGCCAATATAGACATTGAGAATTCAGTAGAAGGAAGATACTGGTACAGTGCTTAATACTCTTCTGGAATAAAGAGAGACACAGGATATTGTACTATAAATAACACTGCATTAGGAGTCAGTGGATTTTGGCTCTAATTTGACTCCCTGACTTAGTACTTACCTGTCTTTTAATTATTAGACCTCTCTAATCCTTATTTTCCTCATCTTTAAAATGGAGATAACAGTAACTTCCCTGCCTATTTAACAAGATTATTAGGATGATTAAATTAAATATGAGAATGAAATGAGTAAGTAAAAATATGTTGGAAACTATGAGGCACTATGCAAATGTGAGCTATTATTGTTTTTATTATTCTAGATCCCAAGTGGAAGCCTTGCTACCCAAAAGCCTGTCTTTTCTTCAATGCATATATTGAGTAAAACTGGGCCTTCAGACACTCTTTGAAAGCAAGGAAAATCTTTTGAGAACAAATTTCTCCCATCCATTATTCATTTCCCTGAAGCACCTAAGTGCATTTTGTTTTCTGAAAACTATTTTTCCTTAGTATATCTATTGTGCTTTGGCCTATATATCTTATAATTCTAGTCAATAGCTTTTTAAAATCATGCCCTTTCTCCCTTCCTCAAAGTGATTACTTAGTCATTAACCATAAGATGAATTCACTTATAGAAGAAACCATCATTAGGGAGGAATAAAAAAGTCTCATTACTACAAGTAACTTGTTTGATATTTCTTTACAACTCTCAGCATAGTTGTTAGCTACCAAAAGAAGTTCACAGATCTTTGCAGAATGAGTTACAGTAGAAGCACAATCAAAAATGCTCCCTGAAATATAAAAGATTTATGGCAGAGCAGATGTTAAAACTTATCATTTTTGTTCAGCAAAAACAATTGAGATGGGTTTGGGCAAAAATTAAGAAGAGAAATCTCTTGTACTATATAACCCACCCATGGGCAAGAGTAAGGGAGCTTGTTTTAAAAGACATTATTTTCAAAATTAAAACTTAAATTGGTCAATTAGGAAAAAAAAGAGAGACTTTTTAAGTGAAAGAAGAATTCCCTTAGGAAACTTAGAAAGTGAGGGTAGCATGTTATTCATTTTTCCCCAATAAATTGTTTTCTGAACTGCTTATTAAATAAAAAGGTATAATTAATGATCATGTTGAAAAAATAATAGAGGTGATAATCATAGAATTTTAGCACTTTAGTGAGACCTTAAACATAATCTTTCCTAACTCCCTCATAGACAGATTGGAAACTGAAGTCAAGGGCCTCTATGATTTATCCAGTTACACAATTTGTTGGTAGTATAGCCACAATCCTTAAAGTCTCTTCATAATCATTAAAGTCACTTTCTTTTCTGATAATAAATATTTCAATTCAATTCAACAATTTGTAAAGTGCCTACTATGCACAAAGAATTGTGCTAGACAAAAGAGAAACAATCCTTGCTCTCAATAAATTTAAGTTCTATTGCATCTAAATAAAACAATAAGTAAATGCAAAATAGATAGATGTCTATGACCTTGCAATTTGGGTACTCATGCCTATCACAATCCATTCACAATCCATTCATCCCTGTCCATCCAGTGTCACTCTTATCAATGTTTATTCATAAGTTCACCAAAAGGAGACCCACACAATAAAGGAATTCTATTTTTGTTGACATTGCAAGTACAGTAGTAGACATATGAGTTTTCTGCTATCCTATGCATGTGATCAACTCATCTTTTTCAATCATACCTTTCTTTAATGGCATCTTTTACACTGTTTCTCCTACACACCTTCTTGATTCTTACATATTATGACTTATCTTTGTCCACTATCTGTTTCTTTATCATAATTTGAGTCACCAAACATTTTATTTCATTAGAAATGGTGGTGTTTCATGACCCATAGTCTTACAATAGCATTAGAACAATATTGCTCTTATAAAGTCAAGCCAAGCTTTTTTGAGTTTAGGAGATTCTACAATGCTCCTAGCCTTGACTTAATTAGCTCAACATTGTCTTCACACAAGGACATTGAGAGTACCTTATTATTTATTGGGAATCTTTTCTTGATCTTTGTATATACAAAATATGTAAATAATCATTTCAAAAGGAAGACAATACTAAGTTGGAAGGATCAGGGAAAACATCTGGTAGGAGGTAGCATCTGAGTTGTGCTTTGATGAAAGCTAAGATTTTCTATAAATGAATAAATATCTTTGAATAACAATGGCACAAACTAAAAAAAAAAAGATGTTCTCTGGAAGGGTAAGTTCTATTGGTGGCAATCTAATAAGAGCTTTTAGTTTTGTGTGGTGTTTAAGGTTTACAAATGGCTTTTCATATATTAACCCACACCAATCTCATGTTAACCCATTATAACAGTTCTTGAAACTCAACGCTATTATTCTCTCAATTTTACAGGTGAGGAAACTCAAACAGAGGTCTAGGTGACTTTTTCAGAGTAACATAGTGAGTGTCTGAAGTAGGATTTGAACACAGATTTTTATTATGTTTTTATTTTAATACACATTGCTTTATGAATCATGTCGGGATAGAAAAATTAGAGCAAAAGAGAAAAACCATGAAGAGATTAAAAAGAAAAACAGAAAAAAAGAAGTGAACATAGCATGTGTTGATTTACATTCAGTCTCCTTAGTTCTTTTTCTGAATGCAGAAGTCCAAAGTCTATTCCATTGCTTTGAATCACTGAACCACTGAGAAGAACCAAATCTTTCATAGTTGATCACTACACATTCTCATTGTTATTATGTACAACATATTCCTGGTTCTGCTTGTTTTGCTTAGCATCAGTTCATGTAAATCTTTCCAGCTTTTCTAAAATAAGTTTGTTCATCATTTTTTATGGAACAGTAATATTCCATTACCTTCATATACCACAACTTATTAAGCCATTCCCCAACTGATGCCCATCTATACTCATTTTATAATTCTTTGCTACCATAAAAAGTTTGTGTCCCAGTTTTCCCACATCTCCAACTTTTTATCATTATTTTTTCCTGTCATGTTAGTCAATCTGAGAGGTATGAAGTGGTATCTCAGAGTTGTTTTAATTTGCATTTCTCTTGTAAATATTGATTTAGAGTATTTTTTCATATGACTATAGATGGCTTTAATTTCATCATCTGAAAAGTGTCTGCTCATATCCTTTGACCATTTTTCAATACCTCTTTTTTTTCCCTGAGGCAATTGGGGTTAAGTGACTTTCCCAGGGTCACACAGCTAGGAAGTGTTAAGTATCTGAGACCAGATTTGAACTCAGGTCCTCCTCTCTTCAGGGGTGGTATTCTATCCACTGCGCCACCTAGCTGCCCCCCACCTTTGACCATTTATCAATTGGAGAATAACTTGTATTCTTATAAATTTGACATAGTTCTTTATATATTTTTGAAATGAGACCTTTATCAAAAATACCAGCTGTAAAGATTTTTCCCAGCTTTGTACTTCCCTTTTAATTTTGTTTCTGTTGGTTTTGTTTGTGCAAAACCTTTTTTGTTTAATATAATCAAAGTTGTCCATTTTACCTTTCATAATGTTGAACACAGATTTTACTAACTCGAAGTACCATACCCTATTCATTAAGTCATTTAGTTGCCTTTAGCATAATTATCTAAAAATAATTCTTGAAAGTTAAGAACCTATATGTAGATGTTATTTTGGGAATAGTAAAGATCAGTTAAATAGAACTGTACATGTAAGTTCAGGGAACTGCCATATAACTAATTCTTCCCTATATGAACAGATGTACATTATTCTCTCTCCATGTGACCAATTCATCTTTTTCAATCGTACCTTTCTATAATGACATCTTTTACACTGTTTCTCCTATATACTTTCTTGTATGTTATGTGCTATGATCTATGCATATTCATACTCTGTTTCTCTATCACTCTTGGGTCACCAGACACTTTCATTCTTTAGAAACTGTGGTTCAGAGAACAGAAATTCAGAGACTAGAACATCCAAAACTCCTCTCATGTTCTCCACTCACACTAGATTTAAGATATATTGCTTCTAGGAAGATTAGTATTTAACAATTTGAGAAATTTAATTAATTTTTGCCATGAACCAGTAATATGCTTTTGAAAATCATCCACAATTTTACAATGCTGATTCTTTTTTATAAATCTGTAAAAGATTTTTCTTCTAAGAGAAAATAATTGTATCATCTAATTACTGCATTTTATTATGCATTAAATCTTTATTGACATTGCAATAGAGCAAATCCTCCTCTACCACTAATTAATGAATCTTTCAACACCTATGAAAACAGATTTAAATATTCCAGAATTTAGCTAGTCTGTAATTTAATTGTTCAATTGAAATATATTATATCCTACAGTAAGTGTTAGAGGCAGGATTTGAAGCTAGATTTTCTTAATTCCAAGACAAGTATTCTGTTCACCATGCCAAAGGTTGAACTAAAAGAGCCTGGGAAATTTTATGTTTTTAGGAAGTTTTCTTATATAGCACTATTTTCTACTGTACTACACTATTTCCCAAATGTCTTTCATTTAGGTTTCTAATTTCCATCCTATTCAGATACACTATTGTTATTAGTCCGCTGAATAGATATTTCTTAATTGCCTTGTATTAATACTTCATATCTGTATGGTTTATAGTTTTCCAAGCATTTTCCAATCTATTTTCTCACCCAGTTCTCACAAAACCTCATACTTGCGACTAGACCTTCTTGTACTTATCTAATTATATTTCTTCAGCTCCCATATATGTTACACTTTGCATTATACAAAGTGTAAGCCTTGCAAAAACCCTGTAAGATAGAGTAAACCTCAGGATTTATGAGAAAACTAGGATTCAGGAAAGGTCAGTGCCAAGGTCATATGATCAGAATGTAGCTGATATAGGACTGAAACCTTGGAATATTGGCCTTTTTGTCTGAATAAAGCAAAAGTTCTTTGAAGAATCTAATCTAAATAAGTCACAATTGTAAAAGATTTCTGTGGTTTAGAATATTGAACTGAACATAACAAGACAACAAGGAATAGGGGTAAATATAATGTCTTGTAGATGGATTCAAAAAATTAGCTTCATAGGTATAAGATTGCAGTTTGTTTGAAAAAAAAATCAGTGTCTCAATGAGCTTTCAACCTGAATATATGTAAATAGTGAAATGGAACAACTAAAAATGCTAATGTCATCTTAGGGAGACAGACTGTTCAAAACAAAGAAGAGTCCAGTCCCTCTATCCACTGCATTAATCAGACCAAATGTAAAATACTGTATTCAATTTTGAGCATCACATTTTAGAAAATGCATTGATAAACTGGAGTTCAGAGTATGTTTACCTACATTAGCTAACATTAATAAAAATAGGTTGAAAGAAAGGAAGATATGTAGACTAGAGCAGAAATGTAAATTGAACATGATAGCTAGTTTTAAATATCTAATATGGTAGAAAAATCTCCTCTCTGAGTTCACATGATAGGTAACTGCTGCCAAAATACATACCCTATGGCAAGGAATTAAAAATTGAGTGGATGCCCATTGGTTGGGGAATGGTATATGAATGTAATTAAATATTGTTGTTCTATAAGAAATGATAAACAGGCTTATTTCAGAAAAGTCTTGAAAGATTTATATGAACTGATACTAAATGAAGTGAGCAGAATCAAGAGAACATTGTACATAGTAACAGCAAGATTATGTGATGATCAACTA
Source organism: Myrmecobius fasciatus (assembly GCA_023553655.1). Taxonomy (NCBI): domain Eukaryota; kingdom Metazoa; phylum Chordata; class Mammalia; order Dasyuromorphia; family Myrmecobiidae; genus Myrmecobius; species Myrmecobius fasciatus. The sequence goes on from JAJPUD010000318.1 coordinate 520,418, forward strand.
TAATAGACTTAGCTCTTCTTGGCAATGTTGTGTTTCAAGACAATTCTAATAGACTTGGGATGGAAAACGCTATCCTTAACCAGCCAGAGAACTATGGAGACTGAATGTTGACCAAGGCATACTACTTTCACCTTTTTTGTTTGTTTACTTTTTCTTTCTCATGTTTTTTTCCCTTTTGTTCTGATTTATCTTTCACAACATCACTAATATAGAAATATGTATAAAATGATTGTATTGCATAATCTAAATCAGATTGCTTGCTGTCCTGGTAAAAGACAGATAAGGCAGCAAAGGGGAAAATATTTGGAACTCAAAATCTTACAAAAATGAATGTTGAAAATTATCTTTATATGTAATAGGAAAAAATATGTATGTGCAAACACATATATGTGTGTGCATATTTGTGTGTATGTGTGTGTGTGTGTGTGTGTGTGTGTGTGTGTGTAATGCTTACCACAATTAGAAATTATATGGGAAGCTAGATTGTACAATGGATAGAGTACCAGTTCTGGAATCAGGAAGATTAATCTTTCTGAGTTCAAATTTGGCCTTAGACACTTACTAGCAGTGTGAGCCTGAGCAAGTCAATTCTGTTTGTTTCAGTTTCTTTTTCTGCAAAATGAGCTGGAAAGGGAAATGGCAAATCACTCCACTATCTTTGTCAAGAAAATTCCAAATGGGTTCACAGAGTCAGATGCAACTGAAATGATTGAACAAGAACAAGAACTTACAGAATTAAAAACCTAGGCTTTATAATTACGCTCAAACATAGATTTAAACCACAGAGAAAACAATAAACTTGAACAACCATTAGGATTCTAACAGGTCCTCTTATAGGCAAAATTACAAGCAAAGTGACAGAAATAATTCTTTTATGTATTGCAATCTTGGAAATTCCTCTTAGGTCATAAAGGTTAAAGAAATGACATTTATAATAGCAAACTTCCTTCAATATCATGAAAGTTGAACAAACTTCCTTAAACAATCATAACCTCATAATCTGTTAAGGAAACAAGCCTTGTCAAACAAATTGTATAAGTAAACTAAATCATATTACAAATTAAACTGCTTTTAGAGGGTTTGCAAATAGGCTGAGGGGTAAGAATTACATGTTGAAAAAGAATGAGGCATAGTCAAAATTCCTCAAGTTTTGGTCAGGTAAGGTCAATATTAATAGAAGACAGGCTTTCAATTAACCAAAAGTTGCAGGAAGAAAAATAAAATGAAATAAAAAATCAAAATTCCCATTACATATCTAAGTTAGCATAAATAATTGATCCCATGGGACAGAACTAGGAGCAGTGGGAAAAAATGTTAAAGAGATTTAGGACCAATGTAAAGAAATACTTCATAACTGAATTTTCTAAATGCTGTTTTGGAAAGCAGTTAGCTTCTTTCTATGCCACTTAAGCTGTTTTTCTCTTAAAAGATGTTGAGAGCATCTTCAAATATTGGTTGACTCATCAGACTTAAGATTCAAGCTATTGGTATTACTTCCTGGCTGTCTAAGTATAAAGCAAACAAAAAAGTTTCAGAGGCATTTTGAATCTCTCTGAATTATTAAGGAATATGGAGGTCAAATAATGATGGGAAACTCAGGAAGGGAGTCAACTTGAAATGTCCCTAATACCTATTCTTGTTGAATATCCTTCTGTGGAATATCCCTGTATGGCTAAATTAATCTCCTTTGGTTAACTGTTGAATGATCTTTGAGTATTCATTTAGTTCCAATTTAACCTGTACTACCAAGGAACTGATTTGGTTCAAGGCCATGTCCAGTCTGGGCGGAATTTCATTTTCACTATGGATCTTCTGTCAAAGGCTGGATTATCATTTGTTGGACATTTTGTAGAAAGGATTCTTCTTTGGGTGTGGGTTGCATTAGATCTTTAAGGTTTCCTTTAATTTTCAAAATCTATATTTCTGAGTTGATAAACTAATATTTAGAATTATAAACAAAAGTCCAATTAATCTCCCTTATGTGATTGGCCAATGAGGGTCTGGTCCTTAGAGCACCCACAATGTATTCTATCTGGTGGCAATTCACATGAAGGCTTGCTGAGTTTGTCTCTGCAGATATTTAATGAAAAAGCCCTTTCCCTGATTCAGAGAATGTGCAGGTCATCCTATGACTGTATCTGTCAGCTTAATGGATGGTGATGAAAAGTCCTAAAAAGCTAATGAATTAGAAATGAATATGCATACAAAGCATTCAAAAACAGACAAACCCCTCTTCCATGTCAGATTTTAGGTGAGAAGGAAGAGCAACTGATATGGGCTTCTAGGTAAGGTAGGATTCTCTCTCTCTCTCTCCCACCTAATACCCACATGGCCATGAACTTATGATGCTACTCTATCTTAAGTGAATTAATATGAGAGACAGAATGCATGAGATTATAAATTTATGATCTTAAAAACATAAAAAATAATCATTAGAAATCCAGCAACAGGAATCTACGGCAGAGTCTACTAGTACTCAGCCAAACTTTGTAACAAGACCCCACAAGGACCAATCTGCTTGACTCAACCCAAAAGTGAATCATCATAGCAGCTCAAATACCATGTCATATAATTAAAGTACTGCCTTGTCCTTAAGTTTTCCCACACCATGAAGTGAATTTTATGTAGGAATATTTTTAGTAGCAACTACTTTAATTTGAGAACACTCTTCCCAGGACTGGTAGTAGTCATGTTTTCAAAGGGTTTTGTCCTAAATTTTATCTATATTTCTATATAGTTAATTGTAATTGTAAAAGCTAATTGATATAAATTGGTTCAATGATATGGACAGTTCAACAGTTATACATCATTTTGGGAATCAGTAATTATTGTGTAGTTATTGTTATTGTGTGGGTATTTAACTAACTGTGATAACACACTGGATACAGTTTGTGAGTCTTAGAGAGTTCCACCCCCTAGTAGCTGATTTCTAAGTACTCAACCTGCCAGTACAATGTGTTTGCATCTTACATTTAATTTTATTTATTTCTATATAAAAATATTTTCAACAAATGAACAATTAATTATGAAGAATGTCCTCTTGTAGAAGGTGGGATTTGAAATAAGAACTGAAGGAAACTAGGGAAGGGAAAGCAGAAAACCAAGATGAGGAGAGAACATTCTAGGTGAGAAAGTCAGTGAAAAGGCATGGAATGTCATGTTCTAGGAAGAGAAATCAGGCCTGTGTCCCTCAATCATAATATATGTATAAGGAAGTAAATTATTAGAAAATTGGAAAGGTAACAAAGGGAGTAGATGGTGAAAGGCTTTAAAAGACAAAGAGAGGAACCATTCCCCAACTAATAAATTTCAGAAGGATATGAATAGGCAGTTTTCAGAATAACAAATAAAAATTATCTATAGTCATATTTTTTAAAAAATGCTCCCTATCACTAATAATTAGAAAAGTCAAATTAAAACAATTCCCAGTGCCTATTTCACATCCATAAGATTGGTTAAAATAACAAAAAAAAATGACATGTTGGAAGGGATGAAGAAAATTAAGTACTTTCATGGTATAGCTATGAACTGGTCTATTTTGCAATGCAATTGGAAATATACTCCAAAAGCCTTTGATCCAGCAACATTCCTACTAGGGATATACCCCAAAGAGTTCTTAGAAAGAATTAGAAACTGAGATTATGCTTATAAGTTGGAAAATGAGTGAACAAATGTGATAGAATATTATTGTTCTATTAAAAAAAATGATGAAGGAGATGGTTTCAGAAAAACCTGGGAAGAACTGTATAATCTAATACAAAATTAGGTCTACACAGTAACAACAATATTTTAAAGATCTTTGAAAGACTTACTATCTCTGATCAACACAATGATCCACAGCAATTTCAAAGGACTCATTAGGAAGCATGCTATTCACATCCTGGCTAATGCAGCTATACATACTATAATGGATTTTCTTTTTCTTGTCTTCTTGCTGGTTCGGTTAGGGAAAATGGAAGAGAGAGAATTTGGAACTGAAAAAAAAAAGAATAAAGAAATCTCTGTGCTTTACAATAAATTAAGTTAAACTTTTAAAAAATGTTTTTAAAAAAACAGAGATACGTTATTCTTGAACTTACCTCTATATTTTTCTGTTTTTAATGAATAAATTACCTAGCAAAGTTGAGTATAATCCAGAATGGGAAAAAAAAATTAACATGAACTGAAGACTTTCAGGTATTTGTAACCAAAAGATCAGAACTCAATTGAAAATTCTACATAAAAGATCCAGAAGAAATATAAAGAAAACATTAAAGACATTATAAGTCACTCATTAAGGTCAAATTGTTTTGCTTATTATATTTATGAAAATGTTATCAATCTTCTTAAAACTATAATCATGACTAAGGTAGTTTGAAAAAAATTGAGGCTGAGTTATATATGATTGGGATGATTATAGAAAATGGGTAGGAAAAGGTAAAAAGGAAAAATTATATTATTAAAATGAGGCATGAAAGGAAAAATTAATATAGAAAAGAAAAAATGGATAAAGGACTGATAATCAATATGTATATATGGAAGGGTGTAGAAGTATTCTGCATATGTAGAGAGATGAGAATACTGGAGGACTAGGGGGGAGCAACTTTTAGAGGTATATGTGGATTGAGATTTGGGAGGGTGAGGAGGGAAGATGGGGAGACTTTTGGGTGAGGGGGAAAAGAAGATAAGTTAACAGGACACATGAAGAAAGATACTTATAGAGAAAGAATTGCTAAATAGAAGTATTATAGAATAATTTTACATATATACCTATTTGTATCTAGTAATAGCCATTTTTAGTGTGGAGGGTGAGGAGGGAAGAGAAAAAAGGAAAAAAAGAAATTTACACTATAACTTTGTCATATATTTGGTGAAAATAGCAAGTTATAAATGGTAGATTTTCAGTTTCATATACAATCATCTTTTGTAATTGTACTAAAAAATAAAAATAATGTAAGGAATACCTAAAAACTGATACTGATCAACAGTGACAAAGGCAGAGAACACAAGAAGGATGAAGATTGAGAAAAAGTCTTTAGACTTAGCAATTAAGAGATCTTTGGCACATCAGAAGAATATATAATTTAAAAAAATTTATATCACATAAGAAAGTCAGACTCATGATTTTAAGGGAAAAAAAATCCCTAAGAATCATTTTACAAGTAATACAATTCACTAAGTTTTTATTCATCCCCTATTTTGTTCCAGGAATTGTGCTAGGTAGTAAAAATATAAATTAAAAAAAATGAAAATAATTTCTATTCTTGAGGAACTTATAGTCTAAGCACAATTAACAAATCTGGGAATTATTTAGTAAAAGTAGTATTTGAAGTTATTATTACAGTGCATTTTAAAATTCACATACTTAAGTGAAGCAACACAATGTTTGTTGTCTAATCTTAATGAATGATCATTTTTAGTAGCTCACTAAAGAGATAGCCAAATGTCCATATTTATTCATGCATTTTCCTTTTATATGTTTTGAGAAAAAAGTTGAAATTTTTCCCTTTTGACTTTTGAGGAAGTAGAACTGCTGCAAGGAATGAGGAAGGGCAGCATTTTGGTTACCTTGCCTTCCACAGTGTTTTCTTGAGCTCATGGCACTCCTATTTCTGATGTATTTACTCTTTCTTAATACTCAGGTAAGTGAGTGTCCTGAAATGGGAATTCCCAAGTGTACAGTGATACAAGGAGATTTATCTAATCCATATGAGTTTCTGGGGCAACTGATAATCTGGAGTTAATGGCACCAGAACCTAAGTATGGTTTAGGAGAACTTGAAGCAGATTTGAAAAGTAACTTCCTTTACCTAACCCAGACAGGAGACAGACCAGCAGGGCAAGGAAATGGTTAGTCCATCCAAGTCAACACATCACCCTCATGATGCCATTAGTCCCCTTCAAGAACAAAGGAAGAACAACAAAATCATTACACTCAAAAGTAAACTGAGAAGGGATTTTGCATAGAAAAAAGATTTCCAGGGTCAGGAAATATGTATCACCTCCCCTCAAAAATCCTCCCACCTCCTCTATCTCCAGCTCAATGCATGGATAAGAATATTTTGTAGCAACCATTTCAATTAAGAGTCCATCTTCTTAGGGACTCACTGGATGTGTAGAGCAAAGAGCTCCTTCTGTTTGGGAATGGGGGAGAATGTTGTGGTCCTTTGATCCTTATTATACCTTCTCAGATATATTAACCTATTTTACCATTTGTAAAAGCCAAAATAAGAAAAGAAAAAATATGTCCCATAAAGAATAGGCATAAAGAATGTACATGGTTAAAGTACACATGTGAATGGATTACACCACACAATGGAGACCCAGTAGAAGCTCTGACATCTTCTGGTTATAGCAATAAACCCTTGGGCCTGCTTGCCTTCTAGTCTTGATCAGATGCATAGTCTCCACTAGATGCTGCCATTGGACATGTAATCTCCATTGCCCACTGCCAGACAAAACCCCACTGGGTATGTAGTCATGTAGCTTCTCTTTCCTTCCAATTTCTAGATTCAGCTTAGATCCTTGCTTTGCAATGCTGTTATTCCAAGTGAGAACTTTTCTTTTTAAAAGGCTTTTAAAAAATGCTTGCTCCAGTTATGGACTAGCAAAAGACTTCACTAGGAAGAATAACCTTCTTCATCATTTTCTTTATCAAGTGACTAGTTTTGTTCCTTTCCGTCTTGACTCTAGGGGCTTTCATAACCAGCAAGAGATTATCCATCCTAGGATAGATTTTTAGAGCAGAGCATATTTTAGAGCAAAGATACTCCCGAAAAAATCCTTTCTGCCCACAAACTTATCTGGCTTTCTGAACTAAATTATCCTGGGTACTGGACTTGGGTTTATGTGATTGACCTCATTCTGATATATAATGATATACCTCCTAATCTTAATCTCTAAAGACTAGACTACAAATCATCATCATCTATGTTAAGGCTATTCACCCAAATCTGCTAAGAGTCCCAAGATTCTGAATTCCTTTTCTCAAACTACTTCTACAATCTCCAGGAAAATCACTTGGGAGAAAGTTAGGGGAGGAAGAGAGACAAAACTAAAGCCAAGGATCAAAATCATTTATTTTCTCTCCTTCCTGCCCTATTCTTGTTCTTTCATATGCATATTTAAAATATATTTGTGTGTTGCCTATGTAGGTTAATGTGCCCACATGGGTCTCCCTAGATGCAGCTTGCAGGGAAGGATGAATAGTTATCTCTTGAGTCTCCTCCACCCACACTTCTTCAAGGATGATCTCTAATTCTTCCAGGAGAGCAGGCAGGAGATTGATGCTTCAAATCTGTCACTCTGCTCTCTGAATGTGAATTATGTCTATCCACCCCTATCCTAAATATTATTAGTCTAGGAGAAATAATTTTAGGTTCAAGCTGTACCTCTGATCACTATCTTTTTAACAGAAAAGAAGTGCCCCCCAAATTATTTATACAGTGGTTTGTCTTCTTTCCTTCCCATCCAATGTCACACAGACGACAGATAGCAAACAAACCCATTTAGCCAAGTCTATAGCAAACAGAGGGGGAATTTAAATAGCAGCAGGGAGTAGAGCACTGAGCCTGGAGTCAAGAAGAGTCATCCTCCTGAGTTCAAATCTGGCCTCAGACACTTACTAGCTATGTGACTCTGGGCACATCTCTTAATCCTATTTGTTTCAGTTCCTCATTTGTAAAATAAGTTGTAAAAAAAATGACAAATCACTCCAATATCTCTGCCAAGAAAATCCCAAATGGGAACACATAAAATTAGGCATGATTGAAATAAGACTTAACAACAATAAAGAGCAGAGAAGTTGGATAGATGAGAATTTACCAGGCAAAACAAAGAGAGAATGAATTCTCCCAATGGAAGTGAGATAGCTCAACCTCAAGATAAAGTTTCACATTTTACCCAAAGGGAAATAAGGTGAGGTTAAGGACATGATCTACAATTCTGATGAATGTGATTCTTTTCAACAGTGAGGTGATTCAGGCCAGTTCCAATGATCTTGGGATGGAAAATGTCATCTGAATCCAGAGAGAGGATTATGGAGACTGAGTGTGGATCACAACATAGAATTTTCATTTTTTTATTTGCTTACATTTTGTTATCATTTTCATTTTTTCCTTTTTGATCTGATTTTTCTTGGGCAGCAAGATAATTGTGGAAATATGTATAGAAGAATTACACATATTTAACATATATTGAATTATTTGCCATCTAAGGGAGAGGGTGGGGAAGAGAAAGAGGAAAAAAAATGGATCACAAGGTTTTGCAAGGGTGAATGATGAAAACTATCTTTGCATATGTTTTGAAAATAAAAACCTTTAAAAATTAAAAAAGGACATGATCTAGTTATCATCCTCTTCTATATATCATCTTCCTTCCAGAGTCTTTTTCTTCCTTCAGAGACCTCTTCCTGAAGAGAATCTGAAATCATGTGTATTTTCCATTACAATTGAAAGCCA
>JAJPUD010000318.1:529254-734313 GCA_023553655.1 Myrmecobius fasciatus
AAGACCAGGATCTCCCATCTCCCAAGCTTTCATCAATTCTGTCTCTCAAAAAATGAGCAAGCAAAAATCCAACATTAAGTAATCACTCTTCCAGTAAGCAATTTTATGCAATGGGCTTTGAGCCTGTAGTTATATGTGTATCAAAACTTAAGGCCTTTTCTGCTTAACCTCATAGAATCTAATTAATTTAGCATGTATAAGTTCTCCTGTAAAGAGCATGTTTTGTTCCTTTTCAAAGTAGCTAAAATATTAAATTAAAGAAGGAGATCACCTCTCAGATTGGCTAAGATGACAGGAAAAGATAGTGATGAATGTTTGAGGGGATGTGGGAAAACTGGGACATAATACATTGTTGGTGGAATTGTGAATGGATCCAGCCATTCTGGAGAGCAATTTGGAACTATGTCCAAAGGCTATCAAACTGTGCATACCATTTGATCCAGTGCTGTTTCTTTTGGGTTTATATCCCAAAGAGATCTTAGAGGAGGGAAAGGGACCCACATGTGCAAAAATGTTTGTGGCAGCCCTTTTTGTAGTGGCAAGAAACTGGAAACTGAGTGGATGCCTATCAGTTGGAAAATGGCTGAATAAGTTTTGGTATATGAATATTATGGAATATTATTGTTCTATAAGAAATGATCAACAGGATGATTTTAGAGAGGCCTTGAGAGACTTACAGGAACTGATGCTAAGTGAGGTGAGCAGAACCAGGAGATCATTGTACATGGCAATATCAAGATTATAGGATGATCAATTTTGATGGACATGTCTCTTTTTTAACAATGAGATGATTGAGGCCAGTTCCAATGATCTTGTAAAGAGAGTCATCTACACCCAGAAAGAGGATCACAACATAACATTTTCACTCTTTTTGTTGTTGTTTGCTTGCATTTTGTTATATTTCTTTTTTTTTCCTTTTAAATCTGATTTTTCTTGTGCAGCAAGATAATTGTATAAATATTTATACATATATTGGATTTAACATATTTTTAACATGTTTAACATATATTGGATTGCTTGACATCTAGGAGAAAGGATGGGGGCGGGGGGAAGAGAGGAAATTTGGAACACAAGGTTTTGCAAGGGTCAATGTTGAAATTTTTTTTTTTGAAAATATGTTTGAAAATAAAAAACTTTAATAAAAAATAGCTTTTTGTTTTAAAAAAAAGAAATAGAAACAATTAACCATTTGTCACTGACAAGGCCAGAATAAGGGTAGGGAAAGTAAATTAATATTAATTCCTTTGCCCCTGCCTCACTATCTCATTCCCAATTCCTTTTTATCCTTCAATCTTCCTTTTTAATCCCTTGGAGTAAGGCTGTATGAGGTTCTCAGCTGGGTACTACAATGAATACTGTACTAATCAACATTGAGATTCCCAGCATTGTATAGGGACTTCCATGGAACAAACTTATCTTAAGAACAAAGTTAGTTAACAATCCTTTTGGGCTTGGGTTTAAGGATATAATTTGCTTATATAGGATATGATAATAGGCTATATAAGGATATAATTTGTTAGAGCAGGGCTTCTTAAACTTATTTGTGTCATGGACCACTGTGGCAGGCTGGAAAAGTCTTTGAAATCCTTCTCAAAATAATGGTTTAAAATAAAAAATAAATAAATAAAAGGCATAACATTGTAAAGGAAACAAATTATAGTGAAATAAAGATGAAATTATCTTTCACATCCAAATTCACAGGTCCCCTGGAATCTAGCCATTGACTCAGATTAAGAAGACCGGCTCTAAACAAATGACCCAAAGCTGAAAAAACTTCCAGACCTTCTTTTGGACCAAAGCACCAAACCTAGAATTTGAAAACTATTACTAAATATAAACCTTTCAAACATTTTTCACAAATGCTTTCTCACTCCTTTCCCTACCCCCACCCCCAACCATCTTTCAGTTCTTTCACAGACACACTGGTATAAATGTTCTGACACCTTCCCACAGGATTTGCCATTAGAATTTCTCAGTTAAATCATTTTCCTAAGCAACACTTTTTAGGAAGTGGGGATTGCTCTACTTTATGGAAGGTGGGAAGTTTCGATCAGTATTTCAACAATTTAAAAACCATTCATGGAATCAGATCCAAGTTGCGAGAATGAGAGAATCCAAGGGAACCAGGTTCCTCGCACATCCATACCAAATAAGCCAATACCAAATAGAAGAGAAATGGCTAAAAAAAAAAAAACAACAACAAAAAAAAAACACAAGTGAAAACCAATCAGAATAAAAGATGAGCAAAGAAGAATGCTTATACAATTTTAAATATTATAGAGCAAATGAATCAGCTGAAGCAATGAGGTGGAAAAAAAAGACTACCCAAGATGCCCCAAGAGACATCCTCAAAAGGATAAACAACTTAATAAAATAAATTAAGAAGTAGCATTGATCTGAAAAATAAAAGATGAATAAAAGAGCTTAAAGATATTTGAGCAACACATTGGGAAATTAAGTAAGATTTGCATACTCAGTGACACAGTTCAAAAACATCTCGACAAATCAGAACATTGGGCTGAATCCAATAAAATGAAATTTGATAAAACATAAATTTAAGTATTTTACTTGAATTCAAAAACAATGGCAGAAATACACTAAATAAATAGATTAATTTAGGCAGGATTGTCATTTTTATTATATTAACTTGGCCAATTCATGAGCAATTGACAGTTTTCCAATTGGCTAGATATGACTATTTGTGTGAAAAAGTGTTTCATAATTGTGTTCATACAGTTCCTGGATTTCTTTTGGCAAGTAGGCCTCCAGGTATTTTATATATAAAATATATTTTATATTTATATTTATTATTTTAAATGGGGTTTCTCATTCTGTCTCATTGCTGGGCTTTGTTGGTAATATATTTATGGGTTGATTTTATATCCTGCAACTTTGCTAAAGTTATTAATAATTTAAAATAGGTTTTTAATTGATTCTCTAGGATTCTCTAAATATGATGGCAAAGAGTGAAAGTTTTATTTCCTCATTGCCTACTCTAATTCCTTCAATTCTTTTTCTTTTTTTATTGCTAAAGCTAACATTTCTAGAAAAATTTTGAATAATTGTGGTGTCTTTTGCCTCTTTTTGTATCCCCAGTGCTTAACATAACCATATAGCTGGTGCTTGATAACTGTTTACTGATTTGTTGAGAAGAAAGTGATCAACAGTTTCAAAGGCTGCAGAGAGGCTGAAGAAAATGAAAACTGGAAAAAAAAAGCCATTGGATTTGGAAATTAAGACATCATTATTAATTTGGAGAGAGTAATTTCCTTGATGAAGTCTTAACCAGATTATAGAGAATAAGAGAATGAAAGGAGAGAAAGCAGAAAGCAGAAGCAGCCATTGTATGCTGCTTTTTAAAGATATTTAGCTACAAAATACAGAAGATGATGGCAAGATGGGAGGAAACAAGAGTTTAAAGAATGGGAAGCAGAGCCAAGTTAGTGGAAAAAAGATAGATACTCACCTGAGCTCTTCCCCAAGATTTCTTTAAATTATACCTTAAAACAAATTCTGGAGTGGCAGAAGCCACAAAAGAACAGAATAAAACAATTCCTCAGCCCAAGACAATTCAGACCTTCAGCAGGAAAGGTCTGTTGCACCATGATGAGAGTCTTTCAATGCAAACTGGGCCCCTGCATGCCAGGAACAAGCTTTGGGCACAAATAAGTTGTAGTTTCTGGATCTCTCAACCCACATATGGTAAGTGTGTGAGACAATTGGTCAGAAGGAGATTTTTCACGGGTTCCTTTGCTGACACAGGAGCAGGACCCTTGTATTGTTCCAGCTCAGATGCTGGTCACAGTCCTGGGTCATAGTCCCAGAGTGAGGAGAAGCATCAACACACCAGAACTTGTGGCCACAAGGAAGTTGGAACCCTGATCATAGTTCCAAGTTAAAAAAGAGTGCTTGTGGTCACTCATAGAATAGTGCACAATAAAAAACAGTAGTAAACACACCTTTCCCTAGATCATACCACCTAGAAGAACTGAAAATTTGCAAGTTCCCATGATTATCTCTGCAAACAGCTGCACACAAGACCTGAAATTTGAAATAGTACTCCCTTCATTCCAGAAGCATAATCCCACTTTAGCATAGAGTTAAAAGGCAAGAAATATGCTGTAAAATGAACAAACAGCAGAAGATCTTGATTATAAAAAGAGACTTTGGTCATAGGAAAGATCAAAACACATACTTAGAAGAAGAGGACAAAGACAAAATTCGTACATCCAAAGCATCAAAGAAAAATATGAATTTGCTCCTGTCCATGGAAGAGCTCAAAAAAGATTTTTAAAATCAAGTAAAAGAGGTAGAGAACAAATCAGGAAAAAAAAATGAAAGTGATGCAAGAAAATCAAGGGGGGGGAGACACACACAAAAAATACTGGGGAAAAAAAACACCTTAAAAACAGAATAGGTCCAGCCCTGAAGTCAGGAGGACCTGAGTTCAAATCTGGTCTCAGACACTTCCTAGCTGTGTGACCCTGGGCAAGTCACTTGACCCCAATTGCCTTAGCAAAAAAACAAAACAAAAAACAAACAAACAAAAAAAAACAGAATAGGTCAAATGGTAGAAGAGGCACAAAAGTTCAATGAAAAGAAGAATGCCTTGAGAAAAAAAATGGGCCAAATGAGAAAAAACATATAAAAAGGAGGCAAAAAAGCTCAGTAAAGAAAATAATTCCTTAATGATTAGAACTGTGCAAATTAAAGCTAAGGACTTTATAAAGCACTGAGAAACAGTAAAACAAAATTTTAAAAAATGAAAAATAGAAGAAAATGTAAAATATTTCATTGGGAAAACAACTGACTTAGAAAACAGATACAGGAAAGATAACTTGAGAATTATTGTTCTAGCAGTACCAGACCTAAAACTCTTATTATAAAGCAGCAGTCACCAAAACCATATGATACTGGCTAAGAAATAGAGTAATGGATTCAGTGGAATAGGTTAGATATACATGATGTAATAATCAATGACTATAGTAATCTAGTATTTGATAAATTCCAAAATTCCAGCCTCTGGAATAAGAATTCATTATTTCACAAAAATTGCTGAGAAAGCTGGAAAATTGTATGTCAGAAATTCAGCATAGACCTACTTTCTACAACCCATACCAAAATAAGGTCAAAATGGGTTTGATTTGATTTAAACTAAAAGGGTGATACTATGAGCAAATTAGGAGAGGAAGGGATAGTTCACCTATCAAATCTTTAAAGAAGGAAAGAATTTTTGACCGAAGAAAAATTAGAGAACATTATGAAATGCAAAATGGACAACTTTAATTACATTAAATTTAAAAGGATTTGCACAAACAAAACCAATACAACCAAGATCAGAGGGAAAGCACATAGTTAGGAAATAATTTTTACAGCCAATGTTTCTGATAAAGGCCTCGTTTCTAAAATACATAAAGAACTGATTCAAATTTATAAGAATACAAGCCATTCCCCAATTGATAAATGGTCAAAAGATATGAGCAGACAATTTTCAGATGAAGAAATTGAAACTATTTCTAGTCATATGAAAAGCTGCTCCAAATCACTATTGATCAGAGAAATGCAAATTAAGACAACTCTGAGATACCACTACATACCTGTCAGATTGGCTAAAATGACAGGAAAAGATAATGACAAATGGGGGAGGGGATGTGGGAAAACTGGGACACTGGTATATTGTTGGTGGAACTGTGAATGGATCCAACCATTCTGGAGAGCAATTTAGAACCATGCTCAAAAAGTTTTATCAAACTATGCATGCCCTTTGATCCAATTTTCAGATGAAGAAATTAAAGCCATTTATAGGCATATGAAAAAATGTTCTAAATCACTATTGACTAGAGAAATGTGAATTAAAACAACTCTGAGGTATCATCTCATACCTCTCAGATTGGTTCAAATGACAGGAAAAGATAATGATAAATGTTGGAGGAAATGTGGGAAAACTGGGATGACTTATTGGTAGAGTTGTGAAATGATCCAACCATTTTAGAGAATAATTTAAAATTATGCCAAAAGGGCTATTAAACTATGCAGACCCTTTGACTCACACTTGGGTCTGAATCCCAAAGAGATCACAAAAGAGGGAAAAGGACCCATATGTGCAAAAATGTTTGTAGCATTCCTGATGAAAAGACCTGTGGTGAATAGAAAATTTGGCTTTCAAATACAAGACTCAAAAGAAGCATAAAAAAGGCAAACAGGAAAGTGATATTTATAAGGAACTCAATAAGGTTACATTTTTACACATTTATATTCCTCCATGGGAAAATGATACTTGTAACTCCTAAAAACTTTCTTATTATTAGTCTAATTAGAAGTATACATAGACAGAAAGCACAGATATGAGTTGAATACAATGGGATTATCATCTTAAAAAAATAAAATTCAATAATATAAAAGAAAAGAAGAAAAAAGGTAGAGGGGAAATTATCCAACATAAAAGAGGCACAAAAGAGCTTTTACATAGGAGGGGAAGATGGGGCAAATCCTTGTATATGATTGTAATTAGATACTATTGTACTGGAAGAAATGACTAGCAGAATGTTTCTTTAGAAAAACCTGGAAAGACTTCTGTGAACTGATGCAAACAGGCAGGAGAACCTTGTACACAGTAAATTAAATATTATATGATGATCTATTGTGAATAACTTAGCCATTCTCAGCAATACAATCATGCAAGATAATTCTTAAGGACTTATCATGAAAGCTCTATCTCCAGAAAAAGAATTGGTGAAGCCTGAATAATTTTTATTTAACTATTTATATTTTTCTTGGGGTATTTTTGACTCTTTTATTTCACATCATGATGTACATGAAACTGTGTTTCACACGACTACACATATAGAACTTATGTCAAGTGCTTGCCTTCTCAGTGGGAAGGGGAAGAAGAAGGAAAAAAAGAATTTGGAACTCAAAATTTGAAAGAACAAAAAAGAAAAAGTTAAAATTGTTTTTACATGTATTTGGAGAAAAATTCAATTATTAATTTAAAAAATGTTTAAAGAATAAATAACTAGTCAATAAGTTCTCTCTTCTTCTCTCCCTCCTCCTCTCTGTCTCTCTTCTATCTCTTTTCCTCCTTTTGTTCCCTCCCCCCCCACTTCCTCTTATTTGTGTCCATAAGATCTTGGGATCAGAGCTGGAAAGGATCCTAGAAGAAACCTAGATTAATATCTTCATTTTATAGTTGGAAAAACTAAGGTTGAAGGAAGCTGCTTAAAAAAAAAAAAACTTTCAAAAGGTTGCACAGTTGATAAATATAAGAACTAGAACTCAGATCTTCCTGATTCCAAGTGCATCCTGAGATACTTCTTTATATCATGTGCCCTTGAGATTAAAGACTATTAATTTTTTTTTAATCCCTAGCACCTGGCTTGGGTAAAATAGTAAAAACTTAATAAACATTTACTGAATTGAATGTCAGGTAGTTAAGTATGAAGGAAGTTGGGATCCTAAGAAGTGGTGGTGAGGAGAGACCCCATTCCAGGCATTGGGGACAGCCTGTACCAAGGTACAGAAAAGGAGATGGAATGTCCTGTACTGGGAACAGGAAGCAGTCCAGTTTGGCTAGATTACAGGGTACATGAAGGGGAGTGATGTGTAATAAGTCTAGAGAAGTCAATAGAAGTTAGACTGCAAAAGATTTTAAGAACACTGAAAGGTGGGGTTGTCCTTTATCCTAGAGGCAAAAGGGAGCCACTGGAGCTTTTTGAACAAGGGGTGTGATGTGATCACAGCTGTGCTTTGGATATGTCAGCTGTGAAAATGGGTTGTAGAGGGCAAAGTCAGCAAGTAAGATGACTATTTAAGAGGTGCTCCCAATGGTATGGTAAAGGCCTAAGCTAGATGATACTTGTGAGTAGATGCCAAAAATATTGGGGAGGAAGGTTCCACAAGACTTGACAATTAGAGAAAGGAAACAACCAAAATCTATACTGAGACGAGGAAAAGTAAAAAATCAAAAGTTGAACAATACCTTGAGAGGTAGAGATGGATCAAGGAACATTCGTTGATACATGACTCATAGATTTAGAGAGGGAAGAAACCTCAGGAGCAAGCTCATTCAACCCCTCTGTCTGTGAAATGAGGAAATCACATCCCAAGCAAGTTAAGTGATTTGCCCAAAGTCCCAAAGACCTTAAAGGTCAGAGAGAGAATCAGATTCTAGAGCTAACATATACAACCCCATCCTTTTTTGTATATATGAAAATGGATGGTAAAATATGGGGAAATATTATAATGAAATATGGTAAAAGTTTTGCAAGAAAAGGAAAAAAAAATGTGCCGTTATTCATGTTCCTGATGTAAGTCAAGTTATAGTAGTCAATGGTTGGAGTAGTTGAGAGTGGGTTTGATTGTTAATAAAAGGAAGGTCTGGATTTGGGAAAAATATTATAAAGGCTCAAAAATACCCAGAGAAAAAAGGGTAAGTGTCCTAAATAAGTATCATATCTTTCACCAAACATAATATGGGTGAATTTGAATAAGTATAATAGGATTGACTACTATATTAACTTCTTCCTCACCAAAATCTTTCCTTTATAATTTTTCACATTCACTCTTTTCTGATTTATCCTTAAAGCTAAAGACAATGAATATAGATCTTCAACTAAATTTGCTTTACACAAAATATCTGATTACCAAATCTAGTTATACCTGATAGAAAATCAGATAAGAATAACATGAAAGTAAATAAAAGTCCAAATTCCCCAATTTTCCTGGGTGCTATTGACCTTCTTATTAAATCCTTAAAATTCAGTACTGATGGGTAAAGTGTGCTAAAGAAGGAAACTCTGACAGTGGCCAGAGAATTCATTTAAAAAACCCTCCATTGCTCGTATGTTGACTTTGCTTCCCTGAAGAGTCTTTTTTCAAAGAGCAGGAGAGAGCTGGCTCAGATGTGTAAGCTGAAATTGAATCCACATGGTCACTCACTGGTCCAAAAAAGGAGCAGAGAGTAGTGACAGATGGAGGAAGGATATAGAGTGAAATCATTGTCACTTTCTCAGCACATAAGAATCTCACTTCAACAGCAAGTATGACCCCTAAAAAATGACATCAGCTTTTGAAGAAAAGGTCACCTTTCTAAGATTGCATGAACTCCTGAGGAAGACCTTCTCTTTTATTGAAATGGCTCATCAGTGTATTCTATAAACTCATCACTGATTTTCAAAATACACACTTTCATTCATATTTGGCTAAAACTGAGGAATTCAGAAGTCTATACAAAATATATTATTAATCCTCTCCTAGGAAAAAGCAGCTTAGATTTAGGCTGCCAATAGCATTTCATTTACCTCAGGAATCATTTGCAACACTATTCCTAATTTACAAAAGCATTTATTGCTGTTGTTCAGTCATGCCTCACTTTTTTTTTTTTTCTTGATAAAGAAACTAGAATGATTTGCCAGGGCAAACAGGATTAACTATCTTGCCTAGAATCACACAACTACTAAATATGTCTGAGGCTGGATTTGGACTCATGAAGATAAGCCTTCTTAATCCCAAACCCAGCATTCTATCCACTGCACCACTGCTCTGCCCATCATAAAATTTCCTACTGGATGTTTAACTGCTATGGTATGATAGAGTCAGAAAAGAGAAGGGTGATGTTTTCATTTTTTTTAGCCACTTAAGTTAAATATTCAAAATGTAGTGTATTTAGGAAATATAAAATGGTCCTAAAATCTGTTATACATAACCAATTCATTCATTTTTCCTTTTGCTGAGTCAACAAATTGTGTATGCTTGGCAGTCTCTTCAAATGAAACTTTGATTACAGAAAATGAATGAGCTTAGTAGAGCTTGATTTCATAACAACCAACTGTCAATGTGTTGATTAACATTAGAACCAGGAAAGGGAAAAAATGTAATAGCCCCACCCCTGCTTGGAGAGTCTTTCTGGAACTTGGACTCTGTCTGGATTTTTTAAGCTATTGGTACTTTATTCATGTCCTGCCTGTCCTTTCCCCATGGAATGATCTTAAAATAACCACCCACGGCCTTCCTTTCATATTCAGACACTTGGCATTTATCTCACCCTCCAGGTCTTGCCTAGACTCCTAGTCCTGTCCTTTTCTAGTGCTTTTTTAACTCTGATATGACTTAATGATGTACCTAAAATCTTACTGAGAGCAGTTTCATCTATGAGAATGAGATCATTTTGACAAGCATCAACTGTGTCTATTAAGCCTGCAAGTAATCAGTAGTTCTTAGTGCTGCCATAAAAATTTCCCACATTCACAGCTTTGCTTAGTACAAAATGACCAAAAAAGAAGATTCTGAATGTAAAAGACCCAAACTTCAAATTATGGGAGTTGATGTTTTGTGTAAAATATCAGTCCCACAACAGGACTAGAATATACAACACGACTCAAAGAAAGCTTCAGTGAAGTATCCCTTTATGTCCAGCATCTCACAGCGAATCTGGTAAATCTACTGACTTAAGAAATCCAGAGGATTCTGATAGGTGAGATATAGGGCTTTGCTGGATATTTCAGTTAATTACAAGGAAGTTATAAGAAAGACAACATATACTCAGTCGGCAGAATTTTATCAACATGTTGGAACCACTTGATACTCTGAATTAGTCTAATTGCTTGCTTCCTTCCTTTCCCTTCTGTCTCATGGGACCAGACATTTTTGGGAGGCTTGTTTTGGTCTAAACCACAGGAAATCCCTAAGAGAATCAATAGTTTTATTGATATTCAAAATATAGAGGGATATTTGACAAACTGAATGATCACCACAAAATATAGAGATTGTATTACCATACATAATGAATGAAATTCTGAATATGAATACAGAAAATGAGAATCACAATATTCACAGTCTCTACCTCACAGGGTTGCTGTAATATTCAATGTGATTATTGTTGTTGTTAAATCGTCAGTATGTTCAATTCTCCATGATCCCATTTAGAAGTTTCTTAACAAAGATATTAGAATAGTTTGCTATTTACTTTTCCAGCTCATTTTCCACATAAGGAAACTGAGGCAAACAGGATTGATTACACGACTTGCCCAGGGTCACAAAGCTATATGTCTGAGGCCAGATTTGAATCCAGGGAAATGAGTCTTCCTGACTCCAGACCTTTCATGCTATCCACTGTATCATCAAACTGTGAAGCATGCAATTATATATGTATATGTATGTATGAGTAGGTACACATGTATATTGCATATATGTATACACGTGTATATAATGCACATGTGTACAATACACATGTGTGGCTGAAAATTTAAACTATTATATATCAAATATTATTGAATGCATTGGAAATAGTGAAATTAATGATTCCAGTCTTATGTATATGTTTCTACCATGTAATTTAACCAAAGTAAATCAAGAGGCAGGATGGCATAGTGGTTAAAGTATTAGACTAGAAAGTCAGGAAGACCTGAATCTTTGTTATAACAAATCTGAAAATTTGTCATACATGTTCTTTTTGAAGACCTCCAAGGAGGGGAAATTATGACTTCTCTGGGTAACTCATCCCACATTTGAATAAAATCTAATTGTCAGCTCTGAATTTCCTGATATCAAAGTCCAAATTGGCTTTTTTTTGCAACTTCCACTCATGGGTCTTCATTCTTGGGCCAAAGAAAACAAGTCTAATGCTCCTCTATGTAACAATCCATTATTTGTCCTCTTTGAACTCTGACACATTCCCTCTGCTTCCCTGATGTTTAATTAGACTAGCTCTCCTTCCTGTCTCCTTGATTGGTCCTTCTCTGAATCCACTGGTTACTTTCTATCCCTTCCCCTAAGAGTGGGTATTCCCTAACTCTGTCTTCCTTTCTCTTGTCTTCTTTCTGTCCTCTGTCTTGATAATCTCATCTAAAAGTTTCAGTTATCATTCTTATGCAAATGACTACCAAAAATCTTTTACCTAAAGCTACAGACTGGGGTCTTCAGAATTGTTTTCCAGTTGAACCTTTAAGGCTGTCTTTTACTTATCCCATAGCCTAGTATTTAAGGCTTTCCCCTGGCTTCATTTCACATTCCCAATCTTTTCCCATTCTTCATTCCTTTAGGTATCCTACACTGTCTCCAAACCAGAATGCTTGCTATTTCATTTATCCATCCTAGTGGATTCCTAGCTCCCCTGCCTTTATTCTTGCCATTCTCTAAGCCTATAATGTCTTTCTCCTTTCATCTCTATTTCCCCTTTACAGCTCAACTAAAATGCTCCCTCTTTGTGATGATTTATCAGAAATTTCAAATATTAAAGCATTTCTTTATATAGGGCTCTGGCTGGAAATGATCTTTCCTACCTCTGATCTCTCTCAGAACCGTTTTTGTACCTTTCTTATGAATACATAATTCATATTATAATTGTGTGTATCCTCTCTCCCTGAATAAATTGTAAATTCTTTTTTTCATTTTAAACCTTTTATATTTCCTGCCCTCTCTGATAGCACAGATTATGCCTCACTCATCTGTGTCTCCTTTTCAGTACCTATTTATTATAATCTTGATAAGAACCACAACACTGGCACTTAAAAGTTTGCAATACACTTCCACAGAGTATATTATTTGAAGCTTATAATAACCCTCTTAGACAGGTACTCTAGATGTTATTATCCCCCTTTTACAGATGAGGAAAGTGAAGTTCACATAGCTAGTATCAGATCTAAGATTTGAATGAAAGCCTTCCTGATCAGAATATCAGCCCCAGTACTTTATCTGCTACATAATTATCAGTAAATATATTTGACTTGAGTTTAATAAGTTATTTTGATGACAAAATATCTTAGTCTAGGAGGAAGGTATTCAGGATCATAGCATGTTAAAATGAATATCTAACATCTAATTTATTAGGCTCTGGGAGAATGTTTTTGTTGTGGAGTCATTTCAGTCATATCTAGATCTTATGTGATCCTATTTGGGTTTTTCTTGGCAAAGATAGTGGAATGACTTGCCATTTCTTTCTCCAACTCATTTTACACATGAGGAAACTGAGTCGAACAGGGTTAATTGAATTGTCAAGTGTCATAGAGGTATGTGAGGTCAAATTTGAATTCAGATCCTCTTGACTCTATTCACTACACCACCTAGCTGATGAGGATATGTATTAATGCCAACAAATAGAAAAATTATAAATGTATATAGTTTGTAAAGAAATCATAAATTAACAAATGGAAGCACTGTATACACACTTTAAAAGAATTGCATAAGGGGCAGCTAGGTGCCATAGTGGATAGAGCACCAGACCTGAAGTCAGCAGAACCTGAGTTCAAATCTGGCCTCAGATACTTAATACTTCCTAGCTGTGTGACCCTGGGCAAGTCACTTAATCCCAATTGTCTTAGGAAAAAAAAAAAAGAATTGCATAATATATGTGTATATTTTAAAAATATATATGTATGTGTATACATATGATATATATGCACATATTTTTGCAAATACATGATTTTGTGGTGGTGGTTGTTGTTATTTAAGAAAGGTTCTGTGATATAGCAGATAGAGAACCAGATTTGGAATCAGGAAGTTCTGCATGGAAGTCCTGCCTCTGATGAATAAGGGGGAGTGAAGGGACAGGTATTTATTTAGAACCTACTTTACTAAGTGCTTTACAAATATCTTCATTTTTTTTCCTCAGAAAAATTCCATGAGGTAAGCACTATTATTATCAGCATGATAACTATATGATCATAAACAATTCACTCAAACTCACAGAACCTATTTTTTCAGTTGTAAAATGGGGGGATAATAATAGAGTATAGTTTATCACAGAAAAAAGATTCAATTAAAGCTCCAAAATTATTTCCTAAAGACATTTTTAAACATAACATCCAAATACTTAGACATGAATTAAACACAATGCACTAGTACATAATATAGAACAGCTTCTCACTGATGACTCGTGACAATCACACAAGTTTCACTGATTTTCATCAATTTATTTTGTATTAATATGTCAGGCATTTTTACAAGACTACCCTTCATTTAGGCACTAATTAATGATAATGTACTACTTAAAAATTCAAACTTTTATCCTAAAATTTGTGCATTTCATTTAGATCAGTGAATGAGATTCTAAAATATTATTTATAAAATCATTATCAGAAATAATTTAAGATCAAGTACATAATTGAACAAATCAATAGCATTCCTAAAAATATTGATATTTTCAGTTCTTAATTTTTATGCTAATCAACCATTGTGAAAAATATTGTCTTTTCCTCTCTGAATCTCATCTGTATGATAAACTTTTCATTAAAATATATGTCTTTATTCATTTAAAACAAGTACAAAATTTTAAAAAATTCTCATGTGTACAGCAGAACACAGGATCGAAGTATATTACAATAAATTTCCATTTCAAGAAAGTATATATAATAATAAAAGATATTATATTCAGAACTGTCCTTCTTTTCTTTGCTCCCATAGGTTTTCTTCTGTCTCTGCTGTGTACTTTTTACTTTATTTTTGTTTTTCCCTTTCCTCCCATACACCTCCACCAAGCTGGCTACAATTAAGCATGGATATATTTATGTGTATGCATATATGTATGTGCATATGTATATGCCTACATACATGCATACACACATATATATATATATATATACATATACACATACATACACATGGATCTAAAACAATATCAACATGGTTGACTTATAATGTAGATTTCTTCTTTTGATTGAATTTTTAAAATATTTTGACTTTGTTTAAGATCAATGATTACTACTACCCTTACTAATAACAAATAATTTTTACAATAAATTTTCTAATAAATTCTACTCCTGATAATTATTATTGTGTTTGTGTATATCTCTTGTTTCCTGTCCCTGCTAATTCTTTTACTTTATTTCTACCTTCTAGCTTGCCTTGTTAACCTCCCCCACCCCCAATAATCCTTCCCTTATCTTATTCCATCCTTTCCCTCCCTCTTCATCTCATTCTTCTTAAACTACACACCCTTCTATATGCCATCTTATCCTATCCCCTTTCTCTCCTATTTCTTTATAAATTTTGGAGAGTGCTATAACTTTCTTGGTGTGTGTATGTGATTTCCTCTTTACCTCAAGTCTGATGTGAGTAGGATTTCATAGCTACCAACTCTCCTCCCCAATCTAATTCTTCTGTGTCAGCTCTTACTCTTGTACCTCATTTGTAAAGCATAATTACTGTTTTTACCTTTTCTACATGGTTTTGCCTTTCACAGTCACATCATACTCAACTCTACCCCAATCTTTTTTTTTTTGATCTACCCAATTACTAATGGTGACCTTAGACATCTGTATAAAATTTCCATGTATAAAACAGTTTTGTTTTGTTTTGTTTTTTTATTGAGTCCCTTGAATTTAGTCTGTTGTTGGCTCTTATATGTCAAATTTTCTATTGAGTTCAGGTTTGTTTGCAACAAAATACTGAAAAGCTGACAGTTCATTGAATGTCCTTTTTTTCATTTAACATTATAGTTAATTTGGTGGGATATAATATTATCTGCTCAATCCTTGTTCTTTTGATGGTTGATAGATGGTATTCTAAACTCTGTTCTTTTATTGTGTTTGCTGATAAGTCTTATGTGATTCTAATTGTAGCTTTAGTATATTTGAATTGATTGTTGTTGCTTTGTAAAATTTTCTCTTTGATCTGAGTTTTTTGGGTTTTTTGGTAATGATGTTTCTGTATGTTTTCCTTGTAGGATCTCTTTCAGGTGGTGATCAGTGAATTTTTTTTTCTATTTCTACTTTCCTCTCTTGTTATAACACTTCAGTACAATTTTCTTTGTTTCTTGTATTATTGTCTCAAGGTTCTTTTTTTGGTCATAACTTTCAGGGAGTTCAATTATTCTTATGTTTTCTCTTCTTGATCTGTTCTCCAGATCTGTTTTTATTAAGGCATTTCACATTCTCTTCTTTTTTTTTCATTCTTTACATTTTGTTTTATTATTTCTTGATCTCATAATTTCATTGACTTCCCTTTGCTCAATTCTAATTTTTAAAGAGGTATTTTCTTCCTCAAGATTCTCGATCTCCTTTTCTAGTTAGTTGTCTTTTCATAATCTTCTTGTTTTTCAGATTGGTCAGAGTCAGAGTGTGGGGGTTTGTTTGTTTATTTATTTATTTTGGTTGTTGTTTTTCCTAAATCTATCTCATTTCATTTTTAAAGTCTTTTTTTAGTTCTATAATTTTTTGACAGGTAACCATTTAGGTTGATCTTTTGGGTAGACCAGGCTTTTTTTTTTTTAATTTCAGTATCTTGCTCTAAAGATGATACCTGTTCCCATTACAACTTTTTATAGTTGGGTTTCTCCTTTGCTTGCTTATTTTTTAAATACAAGAGCTGTTAGTGTAATCACCTCTTGCCTTGGCAAGGGTCAGAGGGGAGGTTGCCTCTGGTTTCATTTCAGTTCTCTCCTCTGCCCTGAAACTCAAAACCAAGAACTTCACTCTCCTCTAAGTGTCAGCAACCAATAGCTTCCCTGCCTACTGTTTTTGCACTCACTGGGGAGTACGCTGGTTCCTTTTCTCCAGGGCTATAACTGATCGTAGTGTTCCTCATCAGAGAGATTTCCTTAATCTTCCTGGACTCCCCACAATGTGAGGGATGAAAGTTCCTATGATTGAGGCTGAAGCTATCTCCAAACCCAATCCAGGGCTCCCCATTTGCTGTTTCAATGGAGGTAGCTTGAAGGTATTTATACCTCAAACTGGCCAAACCTCAATCTTGTGGTCTTTCTTCAGAACTTTTCTGGTTGTCTTAGGAAGACAACTCTTCTGTCCCATCTCTTATTTGTATTTCACCAGTCTACATTCACCCTGCACCACAAGTTTGTTTTGTTTCTGGGGGACATCTGGAGAGCTTGGAATTTTCTGCCTATTCCACCATCTTCCCAGAATCCTCTCCTATAATGAACTTTCAATCAAAATCTTCATCCAATTTCTTTTTCTATTCTGATGTTCTGGAATACAGTCCAGTGACACAAAAGAGGCAAATTTAAAATTGATGGAAAGAAAAACTTCTTTACAGCCAGTTATTCAAAAATACAATGGGCTACAACTGGAGGTAGTCAATCGATTTTATATTTCATAAGACCTTTGTTATATTTTTAATCCTATATTTTATTTATTTATATTATTTTATTATTATATATGATATTTATTTATGTATATTATATATTATTTTAATATATATATTTATAACACATTTTAAGGCATGCCTCTTATTTATTTTGTGTTTTCAGTTTTATTAGTAGATAACTGCATGATATGTTCCAATTATTCTTTTAATTCTAGTTTTGCTGTGATTTCACCCTGCTCATATGTACTTATATCAATTTGGCTTTCTGCTTGTCTTCTTTTTAATCAAATTATTCAAGATTTTATCAATTTTATTAGTCTTTTCAAAGAATCAGGTCTTAATTTTATTTATCATTTCTATACGTCATTTTTGTTTGCAATTTATCTATCCCCCCTCTAATTTTTAAAATCTCTTTTGTGCTAATTTTAAATTAATGTACTTGTTGGCTTTCTAGTTTATTTAAGTGCATAGTCAGTTAACTAATTCTTTCTCTTCTGTTTTATTACTATCTGTCTGTAAAGATATAATTTTCACCTGTAAGCTCCCTCCCAGAAATTTTATGTTGTTTCATAATTATCATTTTTATTTACATAATTATTATTTCTATGGTTTGTTCTCTTATATTTTGGGTTTTATTGTTTAGTCTCCATTTGGGTATGTATATTTTGTTTGTGGTCTCTGAACCAATGTCTATTTTTATAACTTAATGCTGTATAAAGGATTTAATTAACTATTTCTTTTAACACTTTTTTTTTTTTTTTTGGCAACATCTCTGTGTCCTAGTACATGGTCAATTTTTGCAAAAGTTTCACATAGTGGTGTGAAATAAATATTTTCTTTTGCTGTCCCATTAAATGTCATAAATCTTTTCTTTAGTAATTTCTTTCCAGTAATTTTTCAGTAATTTGTTCAGTTCCATAGTTTCCCTTTTGTTTATCTTTATGTAAGGCTTATCCAAAACTATGTTTTGTTGATGAATAAAATCCCTTTCATTTTTAGATCCTATGACTCTAGTTTGCTTTTTTAAAAGTCTGTTATAATGGAAAGGTCATTAGATCTGGGATGTGGGATCTTAATTTCAATCCTAGATCCTTTATGAAGTGGTTAGAGTGCTAAGTTTGGAGTCAGATATTGCCTCTGGACTACTTGTGTGACCTTGTGCAAGACACTTACCTCTGGGCCTTGTTTTCCTTACCATAATATAAATGGATTAACTTGGGAGGTCTCTAAATTCTCTTTCATTTCTAATCCATTTACCCTGAACACCTGGAACAATTCTGTGTGCCTAAGAAAAGCTTAACAAATATTTCTTAAATTGTGAAAGGAATTAAATATAGTCAGTATACAATGCTTTCCTCATAGAAAGGTTTGATTCTGTACAAATTCCTTTTATTCCTGTTGTTTTTTTTAAATTAGGACACCCTTATTTCATTTTCTGAGAATATAGAATATGTTTCTATCTTATTTTTGCTGTGTTCAGCAAATTTAATAATGTATACATACATTTACAGGCACACACACACACACACACACACACACAGAGTAAATGGAATAGAGGATAAAGAGTTATCCTTAGAACCAGGAAGTCCTGCTTCTGATACCTATTGGCTATTTGACTTAGAGTAACTTGCTTAACCATTCAAAACCCTAGACAAATTTATAAGATTATAAGATTCCAGAGGCACTGACTGGAATTGGTAGAGTAATTCCCTATACTACTGAAATTATAGTTTCTCCATTATGAAATGCAAATGGATAATTTTGATCATATTAAATTAAAAAGGGTTTGCATAAACAAAATTAATGTAGCCAAGATTAGAAGGGAAGCAAAAAACTGGAAAACAATTTTTACAATCCATATTTCTGATAAAAGCCTTGTTTCTAAAATACATAGAGAACTGAATTGAATTTATAAGAATAAAGTATAAATGATCAAATGATATGAACAGACAAGTTTCAGCTGAATAAATTAAAGCCATTTATAGTCATATAAAAATGCTCTAAATCACTATTAATTATAATGCAAATTAAAACACCTCTCAGATTGACTCAGATGACAGGAAAAGATAATGATAAATGTTGATGGGCATATGGGAAAATTGGGACACTAATGCATTGTTGGTGGAGTTGTAAAATGATCCAACTATTCTGGAGTACAATTTGGAACTATGCACAAAGTACTATAAAACTGTGCATACCCTTTGAACCAGCATTACCACTTCTAGATCTGTATCCTAAAGAGGAATAAAAGAGGGAAAGGGACCCACATGTGCAAAGATGTTTGTAGAAGCTCTTTTTGTGGTGGCAAAGAATTAGAAAATAAATGGCTACTCATCAATTAGGGAATGGCTGAATAAGTTGTGGTATATGAAAGAAATTGAATATAAATTGTTCTATAAGAAATGATGAGCAAGCTGATTTCAGAAAAACCTGGAAAGACTTAAATGAACTGATCCTGAGAGAAGTGAGCAGAATCAGGAAAACACTGTATATAGCAATAGCAATATTATGTGATGGTTGACCATGATAGACCTAGGTCTTCTCAACAATTCAGTGATCCAAGGAAATTCCAATAAACTTTAGATAAAAAATGCCATCTGCATCTAGAGAGAGAACTGTGGAGACAATGGGAATCAAAGCATACTGTTTTCATCTTTTTTTTTTTTTTACTTTCTTGTGGTTTTTCCCTTTTGTTCTGCTTTTTCTCTCCCAACATGACTCATATAGAACTATACAAAAAATGAATGAATAACATAAAAATCATATTATTTTAAAAAAGAAGGAAACTGTAAGGTCTCATGTGCTTTCTTTCCCTTTTCAATCCATGTATATTTACATAATCACATGCATATACCATATACACAAAAACAAACTCAACATTCTGATTACATTTATAGAAATCATATGTCCTGGATTTTTATTTTAGAATTGCTTTGATTTCAAGTGTTTATTAGATCTTTGCTTTATTACATATTCCATTTTTTTGATACAGAGTATATGTCTAATATGTATATTTGATACAAAGAAATGTCACTGTAGTTATATTCCATTACATTAAATTCTAGATGTTGACATGTAAACTATTATAAATTCTTTAAAATTGATGAAATATAAAATTTGCACCCATATGAAAATACTAAGATTTTCATTTTTAACCTATAAAGCAGGTGCTTACAAAACCTTAATATTTTCCTATTGTCTCTAAACTAAAAGCCATTATATAATGTTAGAGCTGGGAAGGCTTTTAGGTATAATCTCAGAATGAGAATCCTGAGGCCCAGAGAGTTTGCATGGTCACAAAATACCATGGAAAGCATATTTTAAATCTTTCCATTTAGACATATTGTAGCATATAAATTAATTATATTACTTAAGACTTCACTGAAGATTATTTTCCAAGCCTTAATTTAACATTCTTAGCACTTATTATAATGTTGAATTGAAAGGGGAAGGGATAGGAGGAAAGAAGAAAGGGAAATGAGAGAACCATATATGAAGCTGAGGTCTTATTTTTAAAAATAAAGTGAATGACATTATAATGTGTAAATAAATATTTATTGAATGAATGAGTTCAATTTTAGAATGGTACTAAGAACAACTGCTTCTGAGTTCTTTTATGCTTTAATCAAATCTTCATTGCAAATAGAGTTGTCATATAAATTATTACCAGTCATATAAATTAAAGTAGGGGCAGGTAGATGGAGCAGTGGATAGAATGACAGCTCTTGAGTCAGGAGACCTTGAGTTCAAATCCAGCCAAATTATCCCTTGATCTTGGGCAAGTCGTTTAACCTCAATTGACTCACAAAATGATGATAATACTGCTTTAATGATATGCTATAAGCTCTGAAAGAAAGATGAAATTCAAAGAATACTAAAAAAGAAAAGAAAAGAAAAGAAAGAAAAAAAGAAAACAGTAGTTTAGGGAGCCATAATGCAAAGCCCAATTCACATTTTTATTTACTATGGTAAAAACCCAGAACCATCATGCATTTAAGAAAAAAAAAAGTTTCCACATAAACATTCATAAAAAGAGATGCCTGAATCAGGATACAGCAGGATTACTGAACTCAGATAAATTTGGGACAAAAGAGAATTTTTTTTTATTCTGATGCAACTGAAAATTATACATTTTTATAGTGTGTCAAGGAACAATTCTGTCATCCACTTCACCTTAAACAACAAATAATCTGAAATAATTTATATGACAATTCTACTTGCAATGAAGATCTGATTAAGGCATAAAAGAACTAGGCAGTCTTTCTTAGTATCATTTTATAGTCAAAGTCATTCATTCAATAACCATTTATTAAGCATCTCCTTTACTCACTCAGAATCCCTGAAAAAAGGGCTAGAATGATGGGTTTAATCCTACCTTGCTAAAAAGACATTCTTAAATATGGTTCCTTCATTTTCCCTCTAAAGCACAACCAGTGGATTAAAAGTTTTTTGGAAACCAAATTTGCTGTTGTTTATTTATTTTTATTTTTTAATACAACATTGAATAGTAATGGTAATAATGGACAATCTTGTTTCACCCCTGATATTACTAGGAATGGTTCTAGTTTATCCCAATTACTTGCAGATGGTTTTAAATAGATATTAAGGAAAACTCCATTCATTCCTATACTCTGCAGTGTTTTTAATAGGTTGGATATTGTTGGATTTTGTCAAATGCTTTTTCTGCATCTACTGAGATAATCATATAATTTCTCTTAGTTTGGTTATTGATATAGTTAATTATGCTAATAGTTTTCCTAATATTGAACCAGCTCTACATTCCTGGTATAAATCCTACTTGGTCATGGTGCATTATCCTGGTGAAAACTTTAGGGAAATTGGTCTATAAATTTTTTAAAGTCAAGGAACAAAAAGGCAGGCAAAGTTCCCTAGTGGAATTCACATTTTAAAAGTCTGGGACTTTTTATGAGAAAGGACTCAAAGTTGAGGAATGCTGTAGATGTTGGGGTGCTGGAATCTTGGTTGTGGTAGTATCCCTGAAAAATTCACACTCAAGCCATCTCAAATTAAGCAAAGGTATTTATTTGGGAATTTACTTGATTAAGGGTTATGCACCCTACAATCCTCCTCCCTAAGGGAGCAGGGCAACCCAATAAAGTGAGGTGATGGTTTATATAGAGAAAGAAAAGTAAGTAAAAAAAAATTAGGCATATTGGACAGAGCAGGAGAATCAGATGTTCTCAGAATATTTGGCATACCTTTAGACAATATTAGGTAAGATCTGAATGAGAAATATCCCTGTGATTGGAGTATGTTATGCATGGAAAAACATAAATGCCCTTGTATTCTGGAGCTGGGGCAGAAGTTACCAATGGATGGAAAAGCTAAAGGGTCCTTTTAGTCCAGTGAAGTTCCTGAAAGAAAGTGATAAGGTTTTTGGGCAGATGCTATGACTTCATTATTCCCCTCTCAAAGAATTGAGACCCAAATTCATTTGGAATGAAAATCTCATCTACCAAAACTGCTTCAGGCTGATAAGGGTGAAGATGGATATGAATTGCACCCAAGCAGCATTCAAAATTCAGATGTCCTTTCCAGAGACTGAGGTATGCATTGATATCCCTTTTGTAAGGCCATGTGAAATCTGCTTGAGGCAAATCACTAGCAGGACCCTTGGGATCTATCAATGAAGGGGTATGCAGACCTTCAACTGCTCTCCTCTCTGCACATCTATAATTTTCTTTCTCTGTTTTGTCCCTACCTGGTCTAGGTATCAACACCATATCTGTGTCATAAAAAGAATTTGGTAGGACTCATTCTTTCTCTATTTTTTCCAAATAGTTTGCATAACATTGGAATTAATTGTTCTTTAAATGTTTGGTAAAATTCACATGTAAATCCATCTGGCCCTGGAGATTTTTTCTTAGGGAGTTGATTAATAGCTTGTTCAATTTCTTTTTCTAAAATGGGACTATTTAAATAATTTATTTCTTCATCTGTTAATCTGGGCAATATATAATTTTGTAAGTATTCATCCATTTCACTTAAATTATCAGATTTATTGGGATACAGTTGGGCAAAACAGCTCCTAATTTTTGCTCTAAGTTCCTCTTCATTGGTGGAAAGTTCACCCTTTTCATTTTTGATATTAACAATTTGAATTTCTTCTTTCCTTTTTCTAATCAAATTAACTAAAGATTTATCTATTTTGTTAATTTTTTCCATAAAACCAATTTTTAGTTTTGTTTATCAGTTCAATAGTTTTTTTTTTACTTTCAATATTATTATTATTTTATTTTCAGAATTTCAATTTTCATATTTAATTGGGGTTTTAAAATTTATTCTTTTCCTAGATTTTTTTAGTTACATACCCAATTCATTGATATTCTCTTTCTCTATTTTATGCAAGTAAACATTTAGAGCTATAAAACTTCCCCTAAAAACTGCTTTGGCTGCATCCCATAAATTTTGGTATGTTGTCTCATTACTGTCATTCTCTTGGATAAGATTATCAATTGTGTCCATGATTTGTTGTTTCACCCACTCGTTATTTAGTTTCCAATTAATATTTGCTCTATTTTTCCCTGGTCCTTTATTACATGTAATTTTTATTGTATCAAGATCAGAAAAGGATCCATGTACTATTTCTGCCTTTCTGCATTTGATTTTGAGGTTTTAATACCCTAATACATGGTTAATTATTGTATAGGTTCCATGTACTGCTGAGAAAAAAAAGTATATTCCTTTCTGTCTCCATTCAATTTTTTCCAAAGGTGTATTATACCTGACTTTTCTAAAATTCTATTTACCTCCTTAATTTCTTTCTTATTTATTTTCTGGTCTGATTTATCTAGTTCTGATAGAACAAGGTTGAGATCCCCCACTAGGATAGTTTTGCTGTCTATTTCTTCTTACATCACTTTTAACTTCTCCTCTAGGAACTTGGATTCTATACCATGTGGTGCATATATGTTTCATATTGTTTATGACATCCTTCAGCAAGATGTAGTTTCCTTCCTTATCTCTTTTAATTAAGTCTATTTTTGCTTTGCCTTATCTGAGATCCAGATCACTACCCCTGCTTTTTTTACTTCAGCTGAAGGATAATAGATTCTGCTCCAGCCTTTTACCTTTACTCTATATGTATCACTCTGCTTTAAACGTGTTTCTTGTAAACAACATATTGTAGATTCTGGCTTTTAATCCAATCTGCTATTTGCTACCATTTTATGGTAGTTCATCCCATTCACATTCACAGTTAAAGTTGCTAACTCTATTTTTCATCATCTTATTTTCCTCAAATCATGTTTTTCTCTTTCCTCTTCCTCCTCACCAATTTTTTGCTTCTGACCATCTCCTTCTACCCTCACCCTTTTCAGCTCCTCCTCCCTTTTTTATCCCTTTCCCCTTCTACTATTAGGTCTGCCTTACTGTTCCCCTTTCCTTTCCCCTTTCTCCTCTTACTTTCTTATAGGATGAGGCAATTTCTTTCTCAGAAACAAATTCAATGAGATTAAGATTCACACAATGCTCATCCCTCTCCCTTCTTTCCCTCAACTGTAACAGGTCCTTTTGCTTCTTCATGTGATGTAATTTACCCGATATTACCTCCCCTTCCATCTTCTCCCAGTACAATTTCTTTCTCACCCATATCTTCTTTTTTATAACAGCACAGTAAAGTCAAATTATATCTATACCCTCTAAGTATACTTCTAACAAAGATACAGTTCTTAAGAATTAAACATGTCATTTTCCCATATAGGGATGTAAACATTTTAACCTTTAAAAACATAGGGTTTTTTTTTCTTCCCTTTTTATCTTTTTTATGCTTCTCTTGAGTTTGGAATTTGAAGATCAAATTTTTTATTCAACTCTGGTCTTTTCATTAAAAATATGAAAATCCCCTATTTCATTGAATGTCCATCCTTTTCCCCCTGAAAGATAATGCTTAATTTTGCTGGATAAAATTGATTCTTGACTGCAGTCCAAGTTCCTTTGCCCTCTGGAATATTATATACCAGGCTCTTCAATTCTTTTAATATTTGACTTGCTTCTGACTGCTTACAATATTTTCTCCTTGATCTGATAATTTTGGAATTTATCTACAATATTCCTTGGAATGTTCATTTTCAGTTTTCTTTCAGGAGATGGTCACTCAATTCTTTTAACTGCTATTTTACCAACTGGTTCTAGGATAGCAGGACACCTTTCTTTGATGATTTCTTGAAAGATGTTGTTTAAGCTCTTTTTTTCATCTTTTTGGTTTTGACTGATTCTTGATTCTCATTGAGTCATTCACTTCCATTTATTCAGTTCTAATTTTTAGTGAATTATTATTATTATTATTATTTTTTGCTTATGCAATTGGGGTTAAGTGACTTGCCCAGGGTCACACAGCTGTTACGTGTCTGAGACCAGATTTGAACTCAGGTCCTCCTGACTTCAGGGCTGGTGCTCTATCCACTGCGCCACCTAGCTGCCCCCAAATTATTTTCTTAATTTAGTTTTTTTTAATCTCCTATTACATTTAGTCAATTGAAGTTTTAAATGAGTTGTTTTTAGATTTTTTTTTTTTTTTTGCTGAGGCAACTGGGGTTAGGTGACTTGCCCAGGGTCACACAGCTAGGAAGTGTTAAGTGTTTGAGATCAGATTTGAACTCAGATCCTCCTGACTTCAGGGTTGGTGCTTTGTTCACTACACTACTTAGCTGTCCCATTTTTAGATATTTTTTTCAATTTCACCAAAACTATTCTTTAAGGAGTAATTTTCTTTAGACAATTTCTATATTTCCTTTTCCAGAGCTCTCATTCCTTTCCCAATTTTTTTCTAACTCTCCTGTAAGATCCTTTTTGAATTCTTCCAAGAGAACCTTGTGAGATGGAGACTAACTTACATCACTCTTTGAGGTTTCATCTGGAGATGTTTTGCCTTCAGCGTCCTCAGGATTTGAGACCTGTTCTTCTCTGGCTCCATAAAAGTTATTTATGGTCAGAGCTCTTTTTACTTTTTTGCTCATTTTTAAAGATTGAGGCCTGATCTTAAGGCAAAGTGGAGATTGTCCCAAGCCTCCTCTATAGGAGACAGTGGCTTCACACTGCTCTGGGGATAGTGCTCCTGGCTTCCTTTCCATGCTGAGCATGGCCTAGACTCTCATCATGCTGGAGTTCAGGGGATCACTGTTGCCTTCTGTGTTTGCATTGGAGTTCTCATAGCTAGTCTGTTAATCCACTGACTTCTGAACTAGGACAGAGTAGTAAACACTGCTGTATTTTGGCTATGAGCCTCCCAGTGGATTCCTCAGCATGGAAGTCTCTCCATCTGGGGTCTCCCTGCACTGCACTGGGCTGCACTGTGCCTGTACTGACCTGAAACATTTCTCTCCTCTCCACCCCTCACCCCAGAACTGGCTGATTGAGACAGAGCTTTCCTAAAGTTCTTTCAAAATATTTTCTGCTGGAAATTTGTTACACTCCAAATATTTGTGGATTCTGTCACTCCAAAACCCATTTAGAGGCTTGATCTAGTTTTGATCTGAGGAAAGTCAGGAAGAGTTCAAAGACCTACTCTCTTCCTACTTGGCTCTGCTCTTTCATATTTACTATTGTTAGACCAATGTCACTTTAGTGTTTGGTGTCCTAGAAAGTTATCTGTTCCAGTGGCTTCCCACTTACTACTCCATGATTTCTTTCCATTTTTGTAATAAAGGAAAGAACTTTCACTTTAAAAAGCACAATTCACTCCCCTCATAATAATAAAAGTATATAAAGTGCTTTATGGTTTTTCAAATCATTTTCCTATGAGTTGAATAGTGAAAATTTCAATCTCATTTTACAGACAAATGACCTATTCCAGGCACACGTCACATGGCTGGTAAGTAATCTAGTCAGGTCTTGGAGACTTCTTTTTCAAAGTCCATTTCTCTCTCCACAGCATTACATCAGCTTTCCTACAGTTTATACTTATAGCTTGATCTAGAGTCTTCCCTCTGTCATTTCCCAAAGGGTAATTTGGCTTTATCATAGGCTTATTATTTTTTCATAAAGGAGTTCTATTCAATTTTCCTATCTAGTTTGTTGTTGTTCATTTTAGTCATATCTGAATTTGCCATCTCCTTCTCCAGATCATTTTACAGATGGGGGAAACTGAGGCAAATGGGATTAAGATATTTGCCCAGATTCACACAGTTAGGTAGTGTGAGGCCAAATTTGAACTCAGGAAGATGTGTCTTCTTGATTTCAGGCCCAGTACTCTATCCACTGAACCACCTAGCTGCCCCTCAAAAAAGATGATTTTTGCTGTTGTTCAGTAGTGTCCTATTCTTCATGAACCCATGAACCATACTGCCTCTGAGGTTTTCTTGGCAAAAGATGGTGGAGTAGGCTTGTCATTTCATTTTCTAGTGGATTAAGACAAAGGCAGGATAAGTGATTTGTCAGGGTCACACATCCAGTAAGTGTCTGAGATGGATTTGAACTGAGGTTTTTCTGACTCCAGGCCCAGCACTCCATTCTCTGAGCCACCTAACTCAGTCACTTGCTTCTAAACTTGAGCTGCTGAGATCCTCTTTTTGCTGGTCTGTTAATAATTATCTAGAAATAATTGTTTTATGGACTGAAGCAAAATTAATAAATACATAGAAAAACCAGAAAGGTAAGTGAAATATTAATAGAATTTGACATCAAAAGGTGTCCCCTTTGTTCTTTGTATCCCTGAATATGCTGGGAGATTGCCTCAGGCAGAGGCTAACTTCCAATCCTAAATGCCACCAAATGGACATATCAGGGTTTACTACTTATTTATTTTTGATCTAAAAGGGTCTCATGGGGGTGAAATCTAAATTAGTGTAAACCCTCAGGACTCAACCTCCCAATCCCACCCCACCACTCATCCCCTCAGAGATTTGATCTTTGAGTTCAAGGGATATGTAAATTAACATAATTTAACATCCCACTGACCATTTGGAGTAGATCCATATCTAAATCTGATGTGTTTTAGAGGAGCTAAGTAGCCAAAGGCTGGGGCACTGAGCATGAAATGAAGACCAAAGTTCAAAACCAGCCTCCCACACCTACTAGCTATGGGGCTCTGGGTTTCCCATTTCCTCCTCCAGATTATTTTCAAATGAGGAAACTGGGGAAAAGAGGGTTGAGTGATTTACCCAGAATCACACAACTAGTACGAGTCTGAGGCTAGATTTGACTCAGGATAATGAGTTTCCCTGACTCCAGGCCCAGCATTATGGCGCCACCTAGCTGCAAGCCTCTTCTCCATCACTGCAAGTTCTCCCCTCCATCTCTTCTTGTTGCTGTTTGTTTTTGGTTCTCCAAGAGGACCAGACATCAGGGAGGTCATGCCAAGTGAGCTGAATTTCAGTGAGGGTGGGTTGTGTAAAGTCACCTGCCTCACCTTCCCCTCCAGAGTGTTCTGGGTCCGGTGGCCAGATATACATCAAGGAGACTGGAAATGGCCCTGGAGACAATGGGAAACCTTGGTTTTTTTAAGCTAAGGTCTTCAACAGGTATGACTGAGGCTGCAGTCATTGAGTGACAAAGGCTAAGAAGCAATTGAGGCAATTTCTTTTACCTAGTTCCAAAAAAAAAAAAAATCTAAATAAATAAGTGAATGAATTTGGGAGAGGAGGAGTCTCAGTGTTTCTGACCAAAGCAGAAAAGATTGCTATTTATATTCAATGTGAGTCAATCAGGACTCAAATAATGACCAAATGGGACTTGGCCTATTGGTGACCAATGAAAATCAGATTGGTTTTGGTAAGTCCTAAGCAGCTTCAAAGGTAGAATCAAAGAATGTCAGAGTTAAAGAGGGTATTACAATTTAGTCCTATGCAAATCTCAATAGAAGAGGAAATTGAATTCCAGAAAAGGAAAATTATTTTGGACACATACACAATGAATTAATGGAAGAATAAAGCCTGGGACAGATAGGTAGAAAAATTTGAGAGAGCTACCAGGCTGGAGTCAAAAGGATCTAAGTTCAAATATGATCTCACTTACTAACTGTGTGACCTTGGACAAGTCACTCTACCCTGTTTGAATCAGTTTCCTTTTCTGTAAAATGAGTGGGAAGGCAGCAAACCAATCTAATATCTTTTCCAAGAAAACCCCAAATGGGGCAAAAAGAATCAGATAAGATGAAAACCACGTAACAGAAAACTAAAACAAAGGTTTTAGAGACTCTCAATCCAGTTTTCTTTTCAGCTATATTACAGGACTTAACTAGGAGGACTTCCACAATATATGGGACAATTTTAGGAAAATGACATGTTGAAATTTGTGCAGTCAATTCTAGTTACCGCATTGTTCCAGTCTTGTTTATCTTCCAGAGTATATGTCAGGCAATCTTTAGGAAAAAAGTGGCAAGTACTTTCATCCCATCCCCTTGTCCTCTGTAATACCTACCAATCTACATGTAGCTCCATGTGCTTTCATTCCTTCTTATTTTTAGTCTCATTTGCCTATGATGGCCCAGTAAGGGAGGAACTGTGTGACATGAGCCCATCCCCTTTTTAAAATATGTGTCTCTCTGGATTGTTTTTTACTTATTAGGAGTATAATAACACCAAGTTTGAATTACATTTCCTGGACATGTTCAAGGTACTTTTGCCTCTGGTGCTACAATAAATTTCTTTAAAGATTTTTACCCAAGGTTGCTTCTTTATTGAGGACAAAGATTTGAACAAAAATTTTATTTTTTACCAAGTGGAACAAATGTAATTGGCAAGATGGTGAAATAGTTGTTTTTAGTATTACTCCTCTAAATTAAACAATTTAACTAATAGTAATTAAATCTTCATAAAAGAGAAAAATAGCTCAAGGTAAAAGTTTTAATGAAAACCTAAAATGTTTGTGTTTTGGTGTCTGGATGGGTGGCCCCTACCTATTTGTATTAAATACTTAGCTCTCTTACACAAATACAAGATGGGGTTCATTGAGATTGTACATATATAAAGGGAAAAGGGGAGAGAAGAAACACAGAAAATTCAGTAGCACTGAGCCAGTTAGAGGGTAAGTGACTTCTATGTCTTAGGGCAAGGGCCCTAAAAGTTTAGGCATGATCAATCCTCTTCTCCACAGAATTTGGCCTGGGAAGTGTCCCATGTGGATCTTTACAACCTTAGGTTGGAAACTGAGGAAAGTAAGGCCACACAAGCCACAGTATCTATAAAATACAAAAGGTAAATACCACAGTTGTGAAATGAAAAAAGAAGATGGAGATAAACTATCAGAAATAGTCAAAAAATAGTCAAAAAAATAGTCAAAAAAATATTCCATGAGAAAAAGACAGATTATAAGCTTAACTCTAAAGCAGATAAAACAAAACTGACTTTAAAATTAAGAAAAAAAAGAATAAAAAATTTAAGACACAAATGTTATACTTTGATTATAATATCTTATAATTTGGGGAAAAGGGAATAAAAACCCATAATAAGAAAGAAAATTCTACTGATTACTTGGGTATTATAGAACAATATACATCATATGTAGATTTTTTAAAAAAGAGAAATTAACAAGATATGTTTAGCTGGAAATTAGGTCAGAAGTTAGACTTCTCAAAGCAGAAATAACTAAAACAAACAGAGTAGACAACTTAGAATACGTGACAAAGATTCTTGACAAAATAACAGAAGATCTAAGAAAGAGACAGATTTGAAATTTAAAAACACAGTAAAGGAAAATTCGACAGGCAAAAGAGAACAACTTGCCAAAGCAAGTTGCATATAAATAACTTAAGGGGTATGTATATCTTCTTCCAAATATAAATTAATATAATAAATTTAAAACCCAAATATTATACTATTAAAAATACATGAAAATTATCTAGAACTTTTGAGTACAGATAATTCAAAGATCACCATCAGAGAAAAATCCATACTTAAAACTCCTAAAACATCTAAGACAGGTCTGCAGCTATGAAAGATTATTCATGGAGTAGGGAGAAAAAGATTACTCCATATTAATAAGAAATGAAAGAAGAAAGTAAAATAAGATAATTTTTCTTTAAAAAACAAGATTCCCACTTTGGCCATGTCCAAAATAAATGTTTAAATATGGGTAGTGTGTTTTGTCAATTTTTTTTTCTTTTAAGATTTTCTTCAACATCCACCCTCCTAAATTAGAGTTTGTTTTGTTTAGGATTACATTCCTACCTTTTTATATTCCCCTCTTTCCCTTCCTATTTCCCTGTTAATTAAAATGTATTTCTATCCTTAACAGTTTCCTCTTTTGACCAATTAAGATGAAAATGGGCTTCAGATGTTGCCTGTCCCCCCCCATCCATACTTCTTTCTTCTTGTTTATATATACTTTTGCTTATACACTTCAAATATGTGAAATGAATTTGCCCCTTCTCTCTCTCTTCCCCTCCCCTTAGTGTGTTCCTTTTACCTTTCTTTTTTTATTATTCTTTCATATGTTTTATCAGTACATACCAGAATCACTCTGAGGCCCTCTGTCTAATTAGACTCCTTCTATGACCTCTGATAATAGAGTTCTGAGAGGACCTGTATCTCTCTATATTAAAGTACAAATAGTTTGATCATGTTTAGCTCCTATAATTACCTCTGATTATTCATTCCTATTTAACTTCTTATGTTTCTTGACTTGTGTTTACATTTCAATGTCTTTGCAGTTCCAGTCTTTATTTATCTTTTTTTAAAAAATTTAATTTTAAATGTATTCATTTTTAATATACTTTGCTTTATGAATCATGTTGGAAGAAAAAACCAAAGCAAAAGGGGAGAGGGAAAAAAAACAACAGAAAAAACAAGTGAACATAGAATGTGTTGGTTTACATTCAATCTCCATAGTTCTTCTTCTGGATGCAGTTTCTGTCCAAAGTTTATTGGGATTGCTTTGCATCATTGAACTACACTGAGAAGAGCCAAGTCTTTCATTTGATCATTGCACATTTTTGCTGTTATTTGTACAATGTATTCCTGGTTCTCCCTGTTTCATTTAACATCAGTTCATGTAAATCTTTCCAGACCTTTCTAAAATCGTTTGTTCATCATTTTTTGTAGAACAATAATATTTGATTACCTTCATATACAACTTGTTTAGCCATTCCCCAATTGATGGGCATCTGCTCAGTTTCCAATTCTTGCTACCACAAAAAGAGGTGCTACAAACATTTTTGAACATGAGTGTCCTTTTCTCTCCTTTACGATTTTCTTTGAATACAGAACCAGTAGTGGCACTGCTGGGTCAAAAGGTATGCACAATTTGATAGCCCTTTGGGCATAGTTCCAAACCGTTCTCCAGAATGGTTGGATCATTTCACAACTCCATCAACAATGTCTTAGTGTCCTAGTTTTCTCACATCCCCTCCAACATTTATCATTATCTTTTCTTGTCATCTTAGCCAACCTAAGAGGTGTGTTGTCTACCTCAAAGTTGTTTTAATTTGCACTTTTCTAATCAATAATGATTTAGAGAATTTTGTCATATGACTTTCATATGGCTTTAATTTCTTCATCTGAAAATTGTGTGTTCATATCCTTTGACCATTTATCAATTGGGTAATGACTTGTACTCTTATGAATTTGACACAATTCTTTATATATTTTAGAAATAAGACATTTATCAGAAACATTGACTGTAAAGATTTTTTTTCCAACATTGTACTTCCTTCTTAATCTTGCTTCTGTTGGTTTTGTTTGTACAAAAACTTTTTTAATTTAGTGTAATCAAAGTTGCCCATTTCTGCCTTTCATAAGGTTTTCTAGTTTTCCCTTGGTCATAAATTCCTCCTTTCTCTAAAGATCTGATGGGTAAATTATCTCTTGCTCTCCTATTTTGTTTATGGTATCATTCTTTATACCCAAATCATATACCCATTTTGACATTATTTTGGTATGGGGTGTGAGATATGGCTCTATGCCAAGTTTCTGACATTATTTTCCAGTTTTTCCCAGCAATTTTTTTTCTAAATAATGAGTTTTATTCCTGAAGTTGGAGTTTAGGGGTTTATCAAATACTAGATTACTATAGGCCTTGATTACTGTGCCGTGTGTTTCTAATCTATTCTGCTGATCTACCACTCTATTTCTTAGCCAGTACCAAATAATTTTGATGACTGCTGCTTTATAATACAGTTTTAGGATTGGTACTGCTAAACCCCCATTGTATTTTTTTTCATTAATTTCCTTGATATTCTTGACCTTTTGTTTTTCCGATGAATTTTGTTAATATTTTTCTAGTTCTACAAAATAATATTTTGGCATTTTGATTGTTATGGTCATGAACAAGTAGACCATTTTAGGCAGAATTTTAATTTTTATTATATTAAC
Organism: Myrmecobius fasciatus; assembly: GCA_023553655.1. Classification (NCBI taxonomy): domain Eukaryota; kingdom Metazoa; phylum Chordata; class Mammalia; order Dasyuromorphia; family Myrmecobiidae; genus Myrmecobius; species Myrmecobius fasciatus. The sequence continues at coordinate 562,560 of JAJPUD010000318.1, forward strand.
TTGGGCTACCCATGAGCAATTGATGTTTTTACAGTTGCTTAGATCTGATTTTATTTGTATGAGAAGTGTTTTGTAATTGTGTTCATATAGTTCTTGAGTTTGTCTTGGCAGGTAGACACCCGAATATTTTATTTTGTTCACAGTTATTTTAAATGTAATTTGTTAATAGTTTCCAGTAGGCTTGTGGATGATTTTCTAGGATTCTTTAAGTATATCATCATATCATCTGCAAAGAGTGATAGTTATATTTTCCCATTGCCTATTCCAATTCCTTTATTTCTTTTTCTTCACTTATCATTAAAGTCAACATTTCTAATACAATGTTGAATAACAGTGGTAATAATGGGCATCCTTGTTTCACCCCTTTTCTTATTGGGAATGTGTCTAGCTTCTCTCCATTACAAATAATGCTTGCTGTTTGTTTTGGATAGATACTGCTTATTATTTTAAGGAAAGCTCCCTTTATCCCAATGCTCTCTAGAGTTTTTAACAGAAATGGGTGCTGCATTTTGTCAAAAGCTTTTTCTGCATCTATTGAGATTATCATATGACTTTTCTTAGTTTAGTTATTGAAATGGTCAATTATGGTAATACTTTTCCTAATATTGAATCAGCCTTGCATTACTGTTATAAATCCCACTTGGTCATGGTGTATTATCCTGCTGATAAGTTGCTGTAATCTCTTTGCTAATATTTTATTTAAAATTTTTGCATCAATATTCATTAGAGAGATTGGTTTGTAATTTTCTTTCTGTTTTTGCTCTTCCTGGTTTAGGTATCATATTTGTGTCATAGAAGAAATTTGGCAGGACTCCTTCTTTACTTATTTTTCCAAACAGTTTACATAGTATTTGAATTAATTGTTCTTTAATTTGGTAGAATTTACATGTGAATTCATATGGACCTGGAGATTTTTTTCTTAGGGAGTTCTCAGTTCCAGATTTTTTAACAGAAATGCTAGGAGTTGTTTTTTTTTGTTTGTTTGTTTGTTTGTTTTTTAAATTTCATGAAAGATGTATTCCCCTCCCCCTTGCAATATTATACTCAGTTTTGCTGAGCAAGTTATTCTGGTTATTTTATATCAGTATCCTTTGCCTTCTGTAATATTGTATTTAAAACTTTTTGCTCTCTTATGATTGTAGCTATTTAATCTTATGATCTTAATGGTGATTTGGTTCCCCAGTACTCAAATTCTTTCTGACTGCTTGAAATAATTTTCCTTTGACTGGAGGCTCTTATTTTGATTGAAACATTTTTGTGAGTTTTCATTTTCAGAAGGTGAGTGGTGGATTATTGGGTTTTTTCTTTTCTAATTCTACTGGGCCTTATGGTTCTAAGAGTTTCAAGAAATTTTCTTTTATGATTTCTTGAAATACAATGAATAGGCTCTTTTTGTCATGATTTTCAGGTAATACAATGATTCTTAAGTTTTCTCTCCTTGATGTTTTGCAGGTCAGTTGTTTTTGCTATAAATTACTTTACATTTTCTTCTTTTTTCCAGCCTCTTGACTTTGTTTTATTATTTCTTGTCTCATGGAATCCTTAGCTTCGATCTGGCCTCTTCGGATTTTTAGGGAAGTTATTGTTTTTGGTAAGGTTTTGTACTTTTGGCCAAGATGCTGATCCTTTTTCTAATTCTTTTGTTCTGTAACATTCATCATAACAAGAACAGTCCCCCCAATTGTTACTTTTTAAAAAACATTTTAGTTTATTAGAATAATTGCACCTGTTTAACCTATATTAGATTGCTTCCTGTCTAGGGGAAGTAGGTGGGAAGAAGGGAGAAAAAAATTGTAACAAAAGATTTTGTAAAGGTTAATTGAAAACTGTTTGCATGTATTTGGAAAAATAAACAACTATTACAAAAAAGAATAAATAAATGAAAGTCTCTAAGGGAAAAACAGCATTCTTGGTTCATTTCTTATATGAATTCTAGTTGAACTTGTGCCTAAGTAGTTTTTTTCTTTGTTTCTTTCCTTATAGATATTTTCAAGTCATTCACTTCCTGTGCATTTATGTCTTGAACAACCCTGATACCATAATGAATCTTTATGGTGAGATTTATTTTGTTTGCTCATTCTTTCAACATATTTACTAATTTGAGTTTATATTAGGGCTAAACTGCACAAATCTGAAAGTAACCTCTGGACTGGTCTTGCTATGGCTTTCTTGAGAATACTGAGTGTTGTGTTACTCTAAACTCTTAGGAACAGCTCAGTCTGGATACTTACAACATTTCAGTGTTCCCAAAGTGGTTTGTTCCAGTATCAAAGGTTATCAAAGTTAATACTGACCCTTTTTCTGAGTGCTGCTAATTTCTGACCTTAGTTTGGATCTGAACATTATGCCATGGTATTCCAGATAGAATGCCATTAGACTCTGTTAGCTTCAAGCCAACTGGAAAGTTACTTTGGTTCAGAGCTACAGAACTATAGGCTCCCATTTGGCTGTGTATTCCTTCCTTTATTATTCCACAGGAGACTTCAGACTGGATTGGAGCTGGAACTGAAACTCTTCCATTTCTTAGGTCAGAGCCACAAAATTACTGTTTATGTAGCCTAGGACCTGTAATGATCCTTTATCCTGAAAGGCTTTCCCAAGCATAGGTTGCTTCCTCAAATGTCTTGGATCTTTTATTTAGAACCAAATGATGAGTGAATGAGCAATCATTTGGCATCTGTTCCTTCACATTATACAAGGTCACATCCCTCCCCTTCTGGATCTGAAACCTCTTCTCATCCTAGTATATAGCCTCTCCCTGAACTGAAATGCTCTTACACGATGATTCCTAGCTACATCCTATCCCCAGTGTCTGCAGATCTCTCTGTATATCTTCCCATGCTCTCTGGGGAAAAATGAGGCAGTATGATTTGGGGAAGGGGGGAATTTCCTCATCAAGACTTGGTTAAGTTTTAATTTTTTCTAGATTTCTGCAGTTTTATTTTTGTGTGCATGTGTGTGAAAGTACATGTTTGTTCTGGCAGGAGAGTACTGTACTATGCTTTTCCCCTCCTTATTTGCCATCTTGCTTCTGTCTCTTATATTAAGATATCCCCCCCACCAAAAAAAAAAAAAGAAAAAAAATTTAGCATTTGTCCCATTTCCCCCAATACATCCTACAAAACCAAGACTAATCTTCAATATAAAAAGGCCTATTTAAGGCATTTCTGTCTAAGAAATCAGAGGTGAGCTGACTGTTTAACTTGGGAACACTGAATATGAGAAACATAAGAAAGCAGTATAGCATAATGAATAGAGTTAAACTTAGAATCAAGAAAAACCACCTCAGATACTTACTAGCTGTGTGATCTAGGACAAATTATTTAGTCTCTCTAAGTCTTAGTTTCCTCCTGTGTAAAATGATGGGGGTGGGCTTGATGACCTCCAAGGTCTCTTCCTTCCTCCTCTAAATCTATGATCCTATGAGATAAATATAATTTTTTTTAAAAAAAGAGTAAGTGATAAAATCAATTGTCTCACATTTTCAAGATACTGTTAAAAAGAAATTAGATCAAAGGGTAAATGTAAGAACAAAGAGAGATTATCAAAGGACAAAAATGATCTAAGAAACTGAAGATTTAAGAGGATCTTAAAAAGTCAGGAGGAGAAAGGACTGAATTAATATTCATGGGCTACATTTCAAACTGCCTGATAGATGAATCAATATCTTTGAGTAGGTATGGACAGTGAGGAGAATAATACAAAGGGAAGTTTCTCACATGACCAAAGGGGAAGGAAGAGAAAGAGGGCTGCTAAGGAAGCATTCTTCTCCAAGGTAGATGTGGGTTTAGAAGAAAATAATTTTTTCGGTATTTCAGGAAAAACAAAAACACTTGAGATCTTTGGGAAAGTAGGATAAGAGTAATTGATAGGAGAGGGATTGACATAAATGGAGCAAGAGAAGACTGGTCAAGATTTAAAAAGAAAAATTAAAGAATCATACTAAAGAATATTCTCACAAGAGATGGGGGAGAGATGGGAGTCTTTAATAGATTTCATCTGATGGAATATTAGAAGATGACTTTTCTGAGCACCAGCTGTACTTTTCAGGCCTGTGTACTACCCAAGGAGAAAAGATGTATATGCATGAGACTAACGATCACAGTGGTCTGGGAAGGGACTTAGATCCAAATATATACTGGTCTTAGAAGGGGTACATGGTCATAGTAAAAACATGGGGGTATAGTACTGGGTTTCTGGACTTGTGATACAGAGTGATCAAAATCCCAAATTAATCCAATCTAACCTTCATGAATAGTTTCTCTAAGGATAAGGCATAGCAGAAGACCTCATTTAACAAACAAACAAATGCAAAGGAAGATGAGTGAAAGCTATGTATGTACTAACCCTGTTTGTTTGTTTGCCTTTACTTCTTTTATTTAGGATTATTGTTTGCCAGAGCACTGCATATTTATCTAGAGTCAGACTTCTGACATATACAAACATCTTTTTTTTTTTAGAATTACATTTCCTTGTGGTATTAATGAGGAGCCTATTTAAAAGCTAAATCATCAAACTTAGTATGTAAATATTATTAATTCAAAATTACCTGATAAGATGCATTTGAATTAAGAAAATATAATCATGAGGACTTCCAGGGGTGGAGCCAAAAGAAAGCATTCAGCTGAGCTCTCCCAACATTCTCCTCCAAAAAATTTTAAAATAATACCTCAAAGAGAATTCTAGAGTGGGAGAGCAACAAAAAAAGTCGGAGTTAAACATTCTTCCAGCCCAAAACAATATAAGAAGTCAGAGAAAGAGAACTGTGAGACAGAAGAGAAAGAGGCTGGCCTGGTCTATGTGGATAAAACACTAGTGGAGTTAGCAAATGCAGCAGCATCTTTGGGAAATCGTCAAGATGGTAAGGGGACCTGACAACTAGTCAGAAAAAAATTATAGGGGAATCCTGTGCTAGTCCTGAATGAAGAACCAGAAGCTTTTTGACAACTCCATTTTTATACCAACTTTTGAGTTATAGTTCAAGAGCAGAGAGGAGTACTTTCAATCAAGAAGGAGTGGAAGCCCTGAGGGGCAACTTCCAGTTGCAATGGAACACATTCCTGGGTAAGGACCACAATAGAGACTAACAGAGCAGTGTTCACACCTCTCCCCAGCTCATACCATGTTGGTAACATCAAAAACTTCCAAACCTGGAAAACTAATTTTGACAATAACAGTGAGATTAAAGGTTGAGATAGTGCTGGCCTCCCCATGTGCCAGCAGCAGAATCCAACATTAACATAAAGTTGCAAATCAAGAAATAGGTTGTAAAAATGAAAAATACTACCACAAAACAGGTGACAGGGAAGATCAAGACACAAACTCAGAAGAAATTAACTCAAAACAGTTACAAGCAAAGCCTCAAAGAAAAAATTTTAATTAGACACAAACCCAACATGAATTCCTAGAAGAGTTTTTAAAAATATTCTCAAAATCAAATGAATAATAGAAGAAAAATTGAATAAAGGAAAAAAATATGAAAAAGTAATGCCTTAGCAAAAATGGCACAAAAAATACTGAAGGAAAAAGCACCTTTAAAAATTGGCCAAATTGAAAAAGTGGTGAAAAAATTCACTAATAAAAATAATTCCTTAAAAAGAAGAGCTGACCAAATGTTAAAAGAGGTCAAAATCTTACTGAAGAATAAAGAAAAAAATTCCTTAAAAATTAGAACTGGGCAAGTGAAAGCTAATGATTCTATGAATCATCAAGTAACAATAAAACAAAAGAATTGAAAAAATTGGAAAAAAAATTGAAATATATCACTGGAAAAACAATTGACATAGAAAATAAATCAAGGAGAGATAATTTAAGAATTTAAGATAATTTAAGAAATTAAGAATTTAAGAATTACAGAATTACCTGAGAGCCATGATCACAGAGATATCATATTTCAAAAAATTGTCATGAAAAACTGTCCTGATATCTTGGTAAAATCCACTGATCAACATCTGAAATGAAAATGAAAAATCCTAGGAATATTACAGCCAAATCTAGACCTTCCAGGTCAAAGAGAAAACACTTCAAACAGTCAGAAACAATTCAAATGCCATAGGATCCATGTCAGTATTACATAAGATTTAGCAGCTACCACATTAAAGAAGCAGAGGACTTGGAATATGATATTTCAGAAGGTAAAAGAGCTAGAATTACAATGAAAGATAATTTACACAGTAAAACTGAACATAATTCTTCAGGGGAAAAAATGGATATTCAATGAGATAGGAACTTCAAACATTCCTCATAAATTATAGTGCTAAATAAAAAATATTACTTTCAAATACAAGACTCAAGAGAAACAAAAAAATAAACATGAAAGAGAAATCATAAGGGATTTAAAATGTAATAAATAAATTTAAACTGTTCGCCTTTTAATATGGAAAGAGTATATATGTTATATGTATATGTATACACACATATGTATATATATCATATACATATCTAAGAATTTTATCATTATTAGGGCAACTAGAAGGAATATACATAGAAAGATAAGAATGAGTCTATTATGTTGCATAATTGAAAAAAAAAGGGATAGGTTAGAAAGAGGGATACCTTGAGAGAAAGGGGAAGAGAGTGGAAGAAATGGGAAAATTATCCTACATAAAAGAAAAGTTCAAGGAAGAACTTTCACTTTGGATGAGGAAATCCTGGGGATGGAGTAGTACAGGCAATACTAGAACTTCACTCACATCTGAATTTGTTTAGAGGGAAAATTATATATATACATATTCATGTGAATATATAAATACACATATATACTATACCTTGGTACTCATGATTAATTGGTTCCAGAAGGCATGAGTGGTGAAAACAAGTACTGAAGGAATTTTTTTCCATAAAGGGTACATCTTCACCTGAAGCCTAACTATCTTTCCCCACACAATTTCCCTAAGGGAGAATTGGGGCTTCCAGCAATATAAAAACAAATCAGCCCAAGCCAACCCAGACCAGACCAACCAGGCTCCTCCCTTCTTGACCTAACTCACTTTCTGAGAGGAACTGTGACCTTTATATTCTCCCTCCACCTGGTCTTGTCTAAGCTTCCTGGCTGGGAGGGTGAGAAGGGAATAGGGAGATGGATGTTCACATGGAAGCTATGGTCTCAAGCCTTCTGCCACCCAGGGCTCTCATCCCAATCTGGGACACAGGACTTTCAGAAGTCCTGGGTCTTCTGCTGCTGCTGCTGCTGCTGTTTGAACCACCATAGCTAATCCTGCTCCTGCTGTTTCTCCTCCTGCTGAGCATATCAGCTGCTTTGTGCCCTTTCTAGTACTATTGTTTGGGGAGCTGGGAGATTATACATTGCAACCACATCATCCTGCAGGAACTACTCTACAACCTACCCTCCAAAATCAGCTTTGTGGGTTCCAATCTGATGGTCCTGTGCAACACCATCTTCACTGGGGAGGATCTGGCCATGGCTAAGGATAATAGCAGCAGTGGGGGAGGGAGGGGAAAGGGGGGAGAGGGGGCGCTGAGCAGTAGCTTGGCCAAACTCCCCTCCTGCTCAACCAAGACAACAAACAAGTGCTCCGAAAGTGCCGTGTTGAAGCATTTTTTTTCTCATTTAAATGTTTCAAATACAAATTCCAAGAATTCAAAGCAGATGAGTGCCAAGGTATCACTGATATTATATTTGTATATGTAAATATATATGTGTGTGTGTATACATAAATATATATAATATGCATTTATATAAATATGTGTAACACATTAAACACATGTATACACACACACACACATACACTTCCTAAATTGGCACTAGAAATCTATTTTTCCAAAAGGAGGGAATAGTATTAGAGAAAGAGGGAGGGATGGTCAAAGGGTAGACCAATAAAAGAAGGCAGTGTCAGGAGCAAAATATACCTTAGAGAAGAGACAAGATTGGAGAAAAAAAAGGGATAAACAAAAGAAAACAGGATGGAGGAAAATGTGCAATTAGTAATCATAACTGTGAATGTAAATGGGATGAACTCACCCATAAAACAGAATCCAACAATATGTTGTTTACAAGTAATATACTTGAAACCAAGAAACACACATAGAGTTAAAATAAAGAGCAGGAACAGAATCCATCATGGAAAAAGAACAACTTATAATGTCCCAACTGAAAACCAAAATGGAAATTCTGAAATCAAAGAAGGTATTAGTAAATTAAAAATAAACAACAAAATCACTGGACTAATAACCAAAACTAGGAGCTGGTTTTATTAAAAAAAAAAAAAACCACCCCCACAATATAATAGATAAACTATTGGTTAAATTTGATTTAAAAAAGAAAAAATACAATCAAATTACCAGTATCAAAGATGAAAAAGGTAAATACATCACTAAAGCAATTACTAAGAGTTATTTTGTCCAATTATATTCAAGTAAAACTGACACTCTTAAGTGAAGAGAATCAATATTTACTAAAGTGTAAATTGTCCATTTGACAAAAGAGGAAATAGAATACTTAAATAGCTTTATCTTAGAAAAGGAAATTGAATAAGTCATCAGTGAGCTACCTAAGAAAATATCCTCAGAACCAGATGGATTTATAAGTGCAATCACTGTGGAGAACAATTCAAAACAAGGAGCTCAAAGGACTATAAAACTGTGCATACCTTTTGACTGAACAATACTACTACTAAGTCTGTATACCAAAGAGATAAAAGAAAGGAGAAAAACAATGTATTTGTCAAAAATATTCATGCATCTCTTTTTATAATGGCAAAGAATTGGAAATGAAAGAGATGTCCAACAACTGGGGAATGGCTGAATAAGTTTTAGTATATGATTGTGATGCACTACTATTCTGCTATAAGAAATGATGAGCAGGATGATTCCAGAGAAACCTGGGAAGACTTATATGAATTTATGCAAAGTGAAATTAGCAGAACCAGGAGAATATTGTATATATTAACAGCATTTTAAGAATGATCAACATAAACTTAGCTACTCTGATCAAGACAATGATCCAAGACAATTCCAAAGGACTCATTATTTAAAAAATTGCTATCCACCCCCAGAGAAAGAACCGCAACTCTGAATGAAGATTTTTTTATTTTAATTGTTTTCTTTTCTTTTTGCATTTTGACTAAAACTAAATTTGTTTTCATGACTTCACATGTATAATTGACATCAAATTGCTTGTTTTCTAAAGGAGGGGAGAAGGAAAATACTATAGGAGAGAATTTAGAATTGAAAATAAAAAAGATTGTTAGATTTTTTTATGTTTAATTGGGAAATATTTAACAAAATAAATTAAAATAATTGAAAATTTTAAAAAGAAAATTATTTCAAAATGATTATCTCCATGTAGTAGTGAATTTTTTTAGAAATAGTTTTCTCTGTGATGGTTAGGTTTAAAATTTTAAATGTCTATTTTCATAGCAAATGGAAACTGAAACTTTAATCAACTTCATTTTCTACAATATTTTCCTATTCAATAAGAGTTTCAGGATCAAATATAAAATTTCCCTATGTTTCATTTGAAACCCTTTATAACCTAGGCCTCTCCTATCTTTTTAGTTTTCTTTCATTTTCATTCCCTCTATGTTCCTGGTGATCCAGTGGCACTGGCCTCCTTGATGTTCCCTCAAACAAGACAACCCATCTGGCTAGACCTAAAACATTTTCAATAGTCACCTCCTTTGTGTTTGGAACATTCTGGCTCTTAATCTCCATCTCTTAGCTTCCTCTTTATTCCATTAAGTCTCAGCTAATGTTCTGTGTTCTGCAAAAAACTTTTCATGGTCCCCTCTAAATCTTAGTGCCTTCCCTCTGATTTTACCCCTAATTTATCTGAATTTATCTTGTTTGTACATAGGTGTTTGCAAGCTATCTGCACTATGAACTTTTTGAGATCAGGAACTTTAAAAAAATTTTTTTTGGCCTTTTTTTATATTCTTAGTGCTTAGCACAGTGCCTGTCACTGTAGACAGTTATTAAATGCTACCTTTCATATTAATGCTCTGTGCCAGAGTGCTTTGTCTCTGAATACATGGATTTTTTTGAGGCAAATTATATTTTTTTAGAATAGAGAAATTTTTGCAATTAAGAATTTTTGTGTTTAAAGTAAGACAAAAAAGACTTAGGCAATGCAGCAGGAATTCAACTCTCAGTTGTCTTGGGCAGATTTTCAGATTGAGGTGGGGTGAAAAGATTACAGTAAGGACAGAAGTTATTGCTGGAGAAGCTGGATAAAGTAAGTGTAAGGGAAACACTCATCCTAGCCTGCTATCTAGTAATTTCCTAATTTTAACTAGTTAGTCTTGCTAAGTGGGTTCTAAGCTCTGCTCTTTCTCTTTAGCTGAAGGACTGAAAGTGCTTTAAATTCAATGCCTTTGGTCAGAGGTCTGATTACTCCACCCTAGTTATACTCAGCTTTTAGCTGACTATAGGGAAAAGGTACACATTCAGAAACTTTTAAAGAGTCACCAATATTTTTTTTCTTTTACATTCAGCTATCATCATCATCATCCTCCTCACACTTAAAGATTCAAAAAAAGTGAGTCCAATTTCATTTTTCTCTTTCTTAAGGCATTTATCTTTGAGGGATTTCAGAGACCTTTCTTCTGTTAAAGGCAAGTACTCTAGAGAAGGAAATTAAAAGACCAACTGCCAGTGTTTGTTGAAGGGAAGCTCAGTTGTTATTCACATTGTGCAACAGATGGCATTAACAGCCTGAGGGTTTGAAAGGGAAAAAAAAAGTACATTCCCCATTTAACTATCTGAATCTAAGACTAGGATCTCAAGAAGTATTACTTATTCATTTGCTTCCCCTTTAATTTGCTATTCCAAATAGGATGATTTGTTTAGTCTATGTACATTTTCAATTATTTTTGTCAAAGATCAATCAATAAGCATTTATTAGGCACTTATATGTCAGATTGTACATATTCTAGAGATACAAAGCCCCTGCCTTCATGGATCTCATATGCCATTAAAGGAAAGAGCATGTATACATGAAAATGTATAGAAAATGAGTACCAAAAAATGTAGGGGGAAGAAAGAAAGGATTTGTGATTAGAATAGTCAAATGTTTTGGGGTTTTTGAAGGATCTATGGGTTTCTAAAACCACTTTGTTTTGGGATGCTCTTAGAAAGGGCAAATAATAGTCTTCCAAAACACAAAGACTTAACATTCATTTCTAAGTAAATAACCTTTTAATCTATACTTCATCATCCAGTGGCAGCTAAGTGTTATAATTGATACAGCACTGGATGTAAAGCCTGAAACACCTGAGTTTGAATATTGCCTTAAATGATATGACATCCTTACTAAGTTATTCAACCTTTCTCAACCTCAATTTCCTAATCTGTAAAATGAGGATAAGAGCACCCAACTCATAGGACTGTGAGGATCAAATAAAATACTACATATACTTTGTAAACCCTAAAGTTCTATAGAAATGTTTTTTATTATTTCATTGCTATTATTATTATTGGATAGTAATAGTTCCTATCTTAGGATTGCAATAATGATCAAATAAGATAATATACTTAAAATACTTTGTAAATATTAAATATAAATATTCATTTTTAGCATTGAAAGATAATGATGAACAATTTTCTGGCTTACTTTTTTTTTAAGCTATCTCATTAGAAGTCCAATAGTCTTTGGCACCTGTTATTTCAAGTAAGATAGGGCATCTAGCTGTGTGCTTTCAGTATATGGAGACTATTTTCTTCATATCTTTGGAATTGTTTTCTTTAGGCAGAATTGTGAATGGGAACTTTTTGACATGTCTTGTGTATTAGTAAGAACAGGACATTAATGTAATCACTGGCTGCCAGTTACAAGTTCTACTTTGGGACTTCCATAACTAGACAGAGAAGTGTTTTAGTATTTCCATGATGTGGTACTTAAGTGTACTAAAAATAGGCAACCCTGAACTATACTGCAGTTGAAGGACAAGATAAAAATAGGTAATAAACTTCAAAAATATTTGTATAAATAGAGTACAGAGATTAACAACTTAACCCAATGGGTTGAAAGTACTAATAGGATTTAATATTTTTGTTGAATATAGGAAATAGGATAGCTATTTTAAATATTCAAGAGAAATGTAGGTTATAGCAATGGGTTCTGAATTTTAAGTATGTTTGGAATTCATACTTTAACAAATAAACACTTTGATTTAGAACCATTCTTTAGCCTTTTTTAGGCTAAATCCCTTGTCCCCTTGACTTCACCTTCTATCCCTATCCCCACCCCCACTCCAGTATAATCCACGGTTTGTCTAAGAGTTGTTTGGAACTTCTAGCTCTGGCCCCTACTCAATAATACAGCAAATAGCAAAGTCTGTAAGTTCCATGAAAGTAGGCAATCAATCTAACCTAAACTTTTAAATGTTGTTATTTATCCACACAACAGTGGGTTGGTATAGTGGCAGAAAAGGTGGATTTTGATTCAGAGGATCTGGGTTCAAATCCTTTCTCTGACACTAACAGTACTACACTGAAAAAGTAAGACATCTAAATCTCTAGGCATTGTTTACTTGAATTAGATGATCCAGTCCCTTCTTTCTTTAAATGTATGGCCTAATGAGAATATTTTTCTTAAGATATGGAACCAGGTGAGGCAGCTAAGTGGCGCAGTGGATAGAGCATCAGCCCTGAAGTCAGGAAGACCTGAGTTCGAATTTGATCTCAGACACTTAACATTCCTTAGCTATGTGACCCTGGGCAAGTCACTTAACCCCAATTGCCTCTGCAAAAAGCAAAAAAAAAAAAAAAAGATAATGGAACTAGGGGGGACCTCAGGAGCCATATAATTTAAATAAATTGCTGAAAAACTAAGTGAAGATAGTGGGTAACCCTCAGCTTCCTAAACTGTAACAGTTCAGTTCAGTTGAATTCAACAAATATTCATAGAACCTCTCTGAATCTTTCAATTTATGTTATCCAGTGGCAGCTAAGTGGTATAATTGATACAGCACTCTCGTTGTGGAGCCTGAAAGAGCCGAGTTTGAATCCTGCTTTAAGTGCTGTGAGATCTTTCCTAAATGATTCAACCTCTCTCATCCTCAATTTCCTAATTTGTAAAATGGAGGTAATAAAAGCACCTAACTCACAAGACTGTGAGGGTCAAATGAAATAATGCATATAACTTTGTAAACCCTAAAGTTCTATAAAAATGTTTTAATTATTTTTATTGTTACTATTATCATTGGATAATAAGTAGGTTGTGTAGAGGAAGACCTGAATTTGAGACTTGAAACAGCCACTTTCTAGTTGATGTCTCTTAGCCTCAGTTTTTTTATCTGCAAAGTGGAGATAATAATCATATCTACCTCATAGGTTAGATGTGAGGATCAAATGAGATGTTATATGTTACATTGTTTTCCAAACCTTAAAGTCCTATGTAAAAGCTAGCTGTTATTATTAGGTGTTGCAATTTGTCATTTTAAGTACCCTCCAAACTACTTAAAGCTCCTCGTTGACTTGTTCTTGATTTCCAATTTGTTCTATAATTCCTTGGAAAACTCTGTTCTTTAGTTAAAAATACTGAAATAGAGTAAGTTATGAAAACAAAGCACAAACCTATTCTTGATACTCGAGTGTGATCCATATGGTTTCCTTCTCTTTTGCCCTCCATAATAGCTCAATCACAAGAACCTGAAAACTCTTCCAAAATGTCTTTCATATGTATTCCTTTTCAATTCTCACTGCCACCATCCCAGTTCAAACTGCTTATTTCCACAGATTCTTCCAACAGCTCTTAAACTGGTCTTGGCTGCTGGAAATTCCCTTCCAATCCATTCTAAAACACTGCTGCCTTTGTGAAATCCCAAATATTCCAATCATGCCACTTTCATGCTGAAAAATCTTCAGTGACTCTCTATCATCCCCAAGGTACATCTAACTGCACTCAGGTGCTTCACAATCTAACTCTAGGTACTCCCAATTGTTCACAAAATTGTCCCTTTTTTTCCTTTAGCTTTAAGATTCAAAGCTTTCCTTGGACCTGAAGTTCTGTCTGGTGCAGGTACTTTTCTTTTTCACAACATGATTAATGTGAAAATGTTTAATATGACTGTACACCTATAACCTATATCAGATTGCTTGCTGTCTTGAGGAGGAGGGAGGAAAGCAGAGAGGGAAAAAAGAAACTGGAACTCAAAATCTTATAAAAGTGAATGTTGAAATCTATCTTTATGTGTAATTGTGGGAAAATACTATTACATGGGAAGAACTTTAAAAAATAAATTCATTCAAAGTATTGATTCTATAACTTTTGAAGAACTTAATCCTTAGAAATTCTTGAAATGTTGCTTTTTCACCACCATCATTTCAATTATTTCCTTCTCTTTCCAATTATCTCTTGTAACAGATAATAAAAAAGAACAACCATATCAATTACCAACATATCAACCAAGTCTGTAGTCAATATATATAATGTGACATTGTCATAGTGCCTTTTCTCTACAAAGAATTAAAGAAAATGATTTTTGCCCTTCTTTAGAGTCAGTTCAGTTATGATTTTTTTAATTTAAATTTTAATAATCATTGGGTATATTGCTTTCCTGGCTCTATTAAAAAAATAATTCATGTATGTTTTCACATTTCTCATATAGTCTTCACAATTAGTGTTACTTATGAAATAGTAAAATAGTAGGTCAAAGTATATGGTACATTTCAATCAATTTCTTAGTTTAATTTCCAATTGTTTTCAAGAATTGCTGAACCAATGGTATATTAGTTTACCTGTCTTTTAACAAGTCCCCTAATGAGTATTCTAATCTATTGTCATCTTTATCAACTTGCTGGATATGAGGTAGAACTTGGATTTTTTGACCTGCGTGTCTTATTGGTGATATGAAACAATTTCTCCTATAGTTGTTTATATATATATAGCCTGAAATTCTTTTGAAATTTCCTTTTTTTATATTATTTGTTCACTTATTCATTAGGGAAAATTTTTTTTTTCATCACATCATTCTCCTTTACACAATTACCATTTCATCTGAAAGCACCCTCAAATCTCTCATCTCCAATGAATTTGGATAGGGCAACTTCCTTACCTAAAATGCCCACGTTCTGCATTTCCACTTAGTGAAATCCTTTCTTTTTAATGTTCAGTCTAAAATTATGAAGTCTTTGCTGATCCACCCCCTCCAACATTTCAGCAGAAAATGATCTCTTTTCCCTTGAATTTCTTTGAACATTCTGTCCATTTTATATGTATTTTTGCCCTCATCACATTCTTACTTACAAATGAGGTTCTTGTGGGAGAGTATTAAGAGAGGAGAAAATAACAAACTGAAAAAGAATGATGCAAAAGAGAAATGGAGAGATTTGGTTTTGGTAAATTGCACAGACTTTTAAAGAAGCAGCAGAGGAATTTGCAATAATTCCAAATTGAACTTGTCCATTTAGGAAGAAGATTATTTGTAGTCCTTTACAAATTAAGAGAACAGGTTTTAATCCCTCCATAAATACTTGTCAGAAATTATTCCTTTATCAGTATAGAGAACAGATGTTGGCATTTTCCCTTGTCATGGAAAAGAAAAAAAAAAGAAAAGAAAGAAAGAAATATAGCTTAGTTATAAGAATCTTAAGTAGTCCAGTTGCAAAAGAAGATTTTTCAAGAGTTGCGACATTTTAAAGAAAGGAAAGAATATTCAATTAAGGAGACAGCATATTTGAGCATTATAGATCTTGTCCTTTTGCCTGATAAAATGGAAGAGATATATTGTTCTTTTTCAGAGCAGTGTATCATATATAATACAATCACTTCAAGCTCCACCAGGATTAATGATATTATCAATTTGTTTTAACCACTCATTTTGGTTTTCCTTTTTCACTAAGTTGATGACAATTGCGGAATTGGTCAGTCTGATTTTTCCCTTTTTTTCCTCAACTTATTTCTGGCTAATACTGATTAACCTGTAAGTGCTATAATATTGTTGCTCAAGCTAAGCCATATATTACATCTCAGTGAGGTCAACATATATTCTAAACCACTTTTCTTTTGCTTTTTGAAACCACTACTTTGTCAGGTTTCTTTTCCCTCTCTTTTTTGTAACCCTAATCCTAACCCTTGCATAGTTACAACTCACAAATGAGTTCACCAAATGATACTTTCTTGGATATTGTACTGCAATCTATCTTCCTCCTATTAGCCAAAAGCTTTGTTGCAGTATGTGTCAGCTTGATACCAATTGACTGATTGAACTCTTATTACCTCATTATTGATGGCCTTGCCATTTGGTATTAAATATTCATGGGAAATGTAGCTAATCAAACATGATCTATTACTTCTCCTATTTTCTCCACTTACTTTCTTCAAATTCTTTCTGTTTTTACCTCAATCTGGTTATCCCTTCCTCTTATAATGCTAAACAACTCCTAAACTGTATGTTTTGTTTTTCCTGCCTAAACTACTCTCCCTTATAATTTATGAGAAATAATTTCAACTTCAGAAGCAGTACATAATGTCTATCCCTTAAACAGTTTATATAACAGGTTTATTTACCTGGAATTGTTGGGGAATGTAGTATTCTACATGAGAATTTTCTAACTTATTGAAGTTTATTATCTCTTTGTGTGCTTTTTAAAAAAATTTAAATGGCATTACTGGAAATCTAATACATTATTAGAATATATTGAACATAAATTTTTCTTGATCATTCAATCATTATTTTGAAAAATTGTGACCTATTATGTAGCAAAACATTGCTAAGTTGTGCTTGGTCCTATACTTACTGGTTCCAGATTGGCTATGTTTTTTTGAAAGTTTCAGGCATTTTTAAGTGGAGGCAGCTAGTAGCTCAGTGGTTTGAGTGCTAGGTCTGGAGTCAGAAAGGCCTAAATTCAAATCAGGCCTCAGTCTCCTGCATGGTTCTTTGGATTATTAAGCTATTATGTTAACTGTTTTTTTTTACCATTTTTATTTGCAAATATTTCCTTCTATTTCCCCAGGGAATCATCTCCTGTAACATGTAATAAAGAAAAAAGCACAGTTCAGCATTTTTGCTGAATGTCAACCAAATCTGATTGTATAGAATGTGACAAAGCTGTAGTACCTCATCTTTGCAAATGTGGGAAAAAATTTTATTATTTCTTGAAGTTATAAGCATGCCTTTCTCAGTAATCCCTCCCACCAACTAATTATGTTATGTCTGATTCAAATTCCTCTGGGCAGGAAAACAAGTTAACCAACTTTATTCGAATTGTGTGTCAAATCAAATGTATATGGAGCTCCTCATAACAGCAACATAACATAATATCTTATATTGTTTTACTTAAATATTTTTTGTTTCCATTTTTTCCAAATTTTATCCTACCTTTACTTGTCATTTCCACAATATTCACAGCAGGGTTTTTTTTGTTAATATATTTTATTTCAGTAATTGTTTATTACTAATCACAGAGAGGTAAAAACAATCTCAGTAATGATCTAACCCAGTTTCTCCCTAACCTCTGTCACCCCTCCAACCCATTTTATAGATCAGGAAACTCAAGCTCAGGGAGGTTAAAAACAATGTCTAGTTGTTTGCATGTTTTATGTCTCAGAAAACTCTTAAAGTCAGGATCTGTATTTGATTTACTTAATATATTCGACCCTAACGTATCTATAAGACAGAAAGATAAACATGCAGCTGTATATCTGTATGGTAAAACCAGTCTTTAAAGAAAAAAGTCCTCAAAAATAAATAAGATAATTTTTATTTAACTGGAAAAGAATCAACATACTTTCAAAACTGGCAAATTTCTCATTAGGGACAGTAGAAATCTACCAGAATTCACAATCATCTTGCTTGACCAAAAGCTATGTTAATAAGCAAACAATTTAGTTCCTTCTGTGGAAGTATCACATAAAAACAACAAGCCTAAAAATCAGGTGTACCCCCACCCTCTGCCAATTAAAAACCTCTTCAAATGATCCAATATTAATTTACTAATTTTTAATATTTAGAATAATAGTATCTTAATCTTAAATAAGTTTCATATAGACTTGCTACTATATCACATTACTATAATTAAGATGGGCTGACTAGTATTTTCTTTTTTTTTTTTTTTTGCTTTTTGCTAAGGCAATTGGGGTTAAGTGACTTGCCCAGGGTCACACAGCTAGGAAGTGTCTGAGACCAGATTTGAACCCAGGTCCTCCTGACTTCAGGGCTGGTGCTCTATCCACTGCGCCACCTAGCTGCCCCAGGCTGACTAGTATTTTCAAAATATATTTTAAATTGCCCAATCTAGACACATTCTAATCTTTTCTGGCCCTATACATCAAAAATAAAATGACTATTACTATAAATCAATATTTTAACAAAGGATATTTTAAGGCCTCTGGTACAAGGAACATGTATTTGCTTAAGATTCATCTGTGCTCTGATACTATAAGAATTATGTACAGAAAAAATATTTATATTTAAATTATCTTTGTGCATTTCAAAGGTTAAAGATTAAAAGCAGGAAATTACTAAGATATTAAAATACTAAGAGGATCCTACCACTTTGTCTGTGATTTTTCATTGTTCCCAAGGGAAAAAAAATTCAAGAGGAAGAATCTTGAGCACAAAATGATTCAAGAATTAAGACCAATGTTTAACAGATGACAGTCAAAGACAATCATTTGTTATCACCAGTATTTTTAGTTGGTTCCTTCTATAAATTGCGAGAGTTGAAATTTATGCTTATTACAAGTTTTTAATTTAACAGTAACATCAAGGCAGCATATGGCAGATATTTATTAACTTATATATTATGTTAAAGTACTTATATAATTATAAACCTAAGGATATTAAAAATGTATCCTTTTGTCTAAAACACCATTGTACAACATATTTCTACAGATAATTCAGTGAAATCAACAAAATGTGATTATTTTTCATTTCAAAAACTGAAACTCATCTGCACCTCATCTTAAAAGTCCTACAGCAGCATATTTAGCTTTTAAGGCATACAGACAAAAATATCACTATAAATTATGTATTCCAATAATTCTCTTGGCATGAAAAGCCATCACACAAAATTCACACATTTTAATAGACAACTTATATTAACATACACCTGAATTTATATTTCCAATAAATCTCAATTAGTATTGTGTTGGCCTACGTAAAAGATGGTAGTAAAGTGCAAAATAGTTGATGTAACATTCCTAATGGTCAGACTGTGTTTCTGTGGACAATGGACAGCTGAGTCTTGGTCTTCCATTTACAGATATAGTATTGGATGGAACAGTAACCTAAAAGAGAAACATAATCACATTTTTTTTGTAGTTAGAAGCATACAGCCGCCTAATTTCAAGTTTTCATTCACTAGAACATTTTATTTACTGCTTAATTATGAGCACTTACATTTAGTATTTTATTGTTCAATGAAGTATAAATCATTAAGAATCAACAATCACTCATCCATGAAATTAAAAATGAAAGATTTGTTATTTTCACAACAAACAAGTTAAATAATCCATTAACACATCATAGTCTTTATAAAATGACTAAACTAACTCAAAGGACAGGAGCACAAACACAGACTGCAATCCAAGCTGTTAATGAGCTTTTTTCGTGAGTTTAATTCTGGCTTCTAAAACTTGGTAGTGGGAATGCAGAAAAACAGTCAATTCTTCAAAAATCATTTTTAAAATGTAAATTTTGCCTTTCTCTTGCCCTGACTTTTCCTCCAGTGGACTCTTTATTAATAGGGAAAGGCTATTTTTGTGTTTTAAGAATGCATATACTTTGGCTAATGTGACAAAAAAGGAAAATTTTGAATGTTGGAGGGAATGTGGGAAAACTGAGATACTAATTCATTGTCGGTAGAGTTGTGAACTGATCCAACAATTAGAGAGAGCAATTTGGAGCTATGCCCAAAAGGCTACAAAACCATGCATACCCTGATCTGGCAATACTAATATTTGGTCTATAAATCTCAAAGACATTCAAAAAAGGGGAAAAGGACTTATTTGTACAAAAATATTTAGCAGCTCTTTTTGTGATAGCTAAGAATTGGAAATCAAAAAGATGCCCATCAACTGAAAAATGACTAAACAAGTTGTGGAACAGTATTATAATGGAAAGTTATTATACTATAAGAAATGACAAGCAGAATGATTTCAGAAAAACTTATATGAACTGATGAATACTAAAATGACAGAACTAGGAGAACACTGTACATAGTAACAATATTGTTTGGTGAAGAACTGTGTGAAAGACTTAGTTATTCTCAGTAATATAATGATCTAAGACAAACCCAAAGAACTAATGATAGAGCATACTTTCTGAATCCAGAGAAAGAACTAATATTGATTGATAATGGATTGAAGCATACTATTTTTCACTCTTCTTTCATTTTTTCCCTTTTACAAAATGACTAATATGGAAAATTCTATATAATTAATGTATGCATTAAATAAAGCATACACATTAATAATCTATATCTGATTAGATATAGAAAAACAGTTATTTTTATCCTTGCCATAAAGTTAAATTGTTATTTCAAAATAATTTGAATGGTGACAATTAACCACAGTTCAATAAATTCCTAAGAAATACAATATCATGTTAACAATTTTGTGAAACCATCATGAGTGAACCTGAAAATCAAATATAATGAAACTTGAGTTTCAAATTATCCTCATCACTTAAAGGATCTAAGGAAATTTATTTAGATTCTCCTAGATGAAGATATATTTAGGTGTTCTGAAAGCTTGCTGGGAGAAAGGCAACTAGTTAGGTGGCATGATGAATAGAAAATTGGACTTGAAGACAGAAAGATATGGGATAAAATCCTTCCTCAAAAGCTTTATAGCTGTGTGGCTCTGGGAAAGTCACTTAACTAATATCATACTTAGTCTCCTCTACTATAAAAGGGGGATGATTTATTTTTTTTAAACAATAGCTCATTATTTTCCAAATATATGCAAAGAAAGTTTTGTGTTCCCCCTTTTTTTCCACTTCCTTTCCTTACCTCCTCCCATAGATAGCAAGTAATTCAATATATGTTAAACATGTACAATTCTTCTATATATATTTCCATAACTATCATGCTGCACAAGAAAAATCAGATAAAAAAGGAAAAAATGAGAAAAAACAAAATATGAGCAAACAGCAACAAAAAGGGTGAAAATACTATGTTGCGATTCACATTCAATCCCCACAGTTCTCTTTCTGGATGCAGATGGTTCTCTCTATTACAGTCTATTGGAATTGGCCTGAATCACCTTATTATTGAAAAGAATCACGTCCATCAGAACTGATCGTTGTATATTGTTATTGCTGTGTACAATGTTCTCTTGGTTCTACTCACTTCACTTAGTATCAGTTCATGCAAGTAAGAGAGAGAATTTATAAGAGCAACTAGATTGTTGTGAGGTTCAAATGAGATAGCTTCTGTAAAGAACTTTGTCAGCCTTTAAAGGGCTATACATAAATGCCAACTACAATTATTTTAGAAGATTAGCAAAGAAAGACATTTTTAAAATAAACATGAAACAAGACAGATGTACTTTAAAAGAAAGGGAAAAAAGATTTTTCTCCGTTTCGATTACTGATTATTGACAAAGATAACTGAGAGTTTTTTTCCCCTGTTAGAAAAAAATCTGTTGTACCAAAAGCCATATAATTTATCCTGGGCAAATATTTTGGCAAGATACTGAAGAAAGAAAAGAAAATTGGCTGCCTTGGTCCTGTGTGGCTCAATTTTTCTCTGCTTCCTTTGGAAAGAAACTTGGAAAGCAGGAACATCCCATAGAACATCTAAAGGATTCAATTAGATTAAAAATCAGGTTTCTGTGGATTCACACATGCCAAGTTCAGGGAAGCCAAAACTAAACCAGCTAAAATGTCTCTTGTTCACAAGCCTTAGTAACAGTGTGTTTCTGTCCCAGTGATAATTACACGTTAGTTGACATTTTCATGGACAAAAATCAGTTTTTTTTTTTTTTTGGGGGGGGGAATATTGGGGAAGGAGAAGCTATTCAAATGGCAGAATACTGGTTAAATATCATTGATTATTTAGTAATGAGAGCATGAGGGGTGTGTGTGTGTGTATGTGTGTGTGTGTGTGATTGTAAGTACAAATGCAGTTAATTATTCTATTTCAATACCAGTAAATCACATTTAATCATAAGGTTTTCTCTTAATGTTCCATCATAAAACCCCTCTTTCTAGTCCAATAGCTTCTGAAATAAGAGCATTAGACCAAATGCATTAAGTTGTTAAGGTTCCAATAAAGGAGATCGTCTCTGAACCTAGGGAGGGAACCTAAGAGTAAAATTTCCCCTTAGATTTGATTTACCTTTGTTCTGTTATCCTCCTCCTTGATCTAAAAATGGTTCATTCATTTTTAACACAGTTTTGTATCATGCATTGCCTTCTTTGGTAAACTGGTGAAACCAATGGACCCTTCTCAGAATAATGTTTTCAAATGTATAAAATAAAATACATATGGTTTAAATAGATACCCCAATACATTGTAATACAGATGCAAAAATATATTTAAAAAACCCCTGGTTAACAGCTAGCTCCTGATCACTTGAAATTATAATCAAACTTACCTTCTCATGTGAATTTTATTCCAATGTGCTATTGCTGACTGACATTTTTACAGCTTATATATTTTGGAGACAGGGGAGAACAACTATTAGCTAAATCAAGTACCTAAAATAATCTTAAAGTCTCTAAAGAGAGGAAAAAATTATTTATTGTTTAAATATATTGAATGTAATTTGAACATGTTGAATAATGTTTAAAATAAACTGTGGTTTTAAGATAGGGGATAGTGAAATTAACAACATTTGTTAACCCTAGGTCCTTTCTATCAATAAGGTTCCATACTTGCCCAATGCTGCTTCATCTAATTTGTACTGCTTGAATTCAACAAGTCAGTCTTGGGCAAAACTAAAAGCCTCAGTTTTTTTTTTTTAGTAAAATAAGGAGTCAACAATTTTTGTCATTAGCAAAATTTTTGAAGACTAAATATACTTCACAAATTTCTTAAGAAGAATTATGATCAAAATAAAAACATTTCTATTTTTCTATGGTAAAATTTTGAAAAACTCCTTTAAGCTTGTGGTTGTATTTTTTTTTTTAAGGATTGCTATTAAGGAGTGCTTTTGATAGCTAAAAAAACAATCCAAAGAAATATGAAAGAAAACAGCAAGAGCCTAAGCTTCTTGACAAGTCTGCCCCACAGCCTCCAATCCTAGTCTTTGGTCTATTTTTGGAACGTTTCCAAAGACTAAATAGTACTTTTCAGATAAAATAATAAAAATCATTCCTTAGTTTGATTTATTCCTAAAAATTTTATTTTAATTCAAAATATATGAAAAGACATGTGCATAATTAGAAGAGAAAAAAAAACCTAATACTTTGCCTCCAGGTGTCTTATAAACAATATGATTCAAATAACCTTATGTTTAAAAATTAGTTCAGCTGAGATGAACTGAATCTAAAAGGATATGCTGATGATATATTAGTCCTAACATCAAAAGCAGCTTATAAATCACTCACCTTGGTTCATCAGCCCTTTTCTGTACAGTAACAGGGTAGGGGGAAATGACCTCTATGAATGCATGAAACACATGGCCAGGGTAAGGGATGAATTATAAAAGGTTAGGGTATAAAAGCCATGATATGCCCATGCTATGTCAGTTATGACTATATCCTCTCTAGAGCAATCAACCAGATAATTGCTCTAATGTGAATCTAACCATTATAATTAAGGTTAATTGCTTTGGTGTGAACATCAGCCATAAGGCAAGTTGGTACCTGAAGTTAAATTGAACATTCTGGGAGCCAAGTCATAGGCAAACACAGAGCCAACTTTCTGCTGAACATCTAAACTCACTGTCAAAATCACTAGAGCTTTTATTTGGCAACATAATTGTTATTCTATAAAAGAAATGTCATCATTTGAAACAAACTAGGAAAAATTTTCAGTGTACTGGTATAAGAAAGATGGTACATAAGAATGAGAAATTAGACCTTGTGAGTAACTGTGCATTTTTAATGATATATACATGATATTAACTGATTTTTTAAAACTCAAAACCTACCAATAGATTATGACCAAAAGTGCTTTTCAAAGGAATAGGTACTGTAGAACTATTCAGCTATTGCAGTAGCAGAATGCAGTGTGATGGTTCTCAAATGTGGTTAGCAGATCCCTGGTGGCCCCCAGATCCTTTCAGAGGGCCCTCAGTGTCAAGTCCCCCCCTCCCACCCCAGAATTTTATGATCTTATTTGCTATTTTAAATTTTCATTTGCTCACCAGCAAACAGTGGAGGTTTCCATAGGCCACATGACCTATAAATTGAAGATTTAACTGCAAACATGAAGAATGATTTACTGTCTCATCTGCAGAATTGTACTACTGGTTTACAAATGAATGAATCTATAGATGTGCTGGTCCAAGCTGCTTTGCTTGTGTTCATCCAGTATAGGCTAATCATCAGAGAAGGTCTTCTTTTATGAGAATGCTTGGCAATAGACACAAATGGAATATTTACCAAATTTCTTAGATAAAGGATTTTCAATAACTTTTAAGAATCTTAAGGGGTCCTGAGGCCTAAAAGTTTGAGATGTAGTTGCATAGAGAAAGCACCAGAATAAAGTCGTGAGCATCAAGTTTTCCTCCCAATTCTTTCATTTAACTCTATGATTTTGGACCCGTTACAAGACATCTATGGATCTCAATTTTTCTACCTCTAAATTCTGGGGTTTGCTCTCTCTCCTGCTAACACTTTATGACTTGGTTCTTCCATTAGAACCTAAAGAAATGGATTCTTGAAGTAAAGAACACCGGATTTGTAAATGGGAATCCTACTATCATCTGCCACTCACCAGCTTGTGACACTAGAACAAGTTATTTGACCTTTCGGGGTTCCATTTCCTCATGTGGGGATATTTTTTACTTCTTACCTCACAAGGAAGGTAATTTTAAATTGTAAAGTATCATTTAAGTGTGTACTATTTTTGTTATCTATTATGTGTGATGTGATAAGAAGATCTAGACATTTAAAACCTGGCTCTCTAAAATCTGTTTCTCAGCTCACTCATCCTTGAATTAGTGAAAGCTTTGTATGTGAAATGACTGCTAAAACAGGTTCTTTAACATGTTGAATGTATAGTAGCCTCCTGGTTTAACTTTGCAGGCTTAAAAGAAGTTCTAACTTTGTAGATTCCTCTAATTAATTTATGGAAGATGATTAATATTTCCATTGACTTCACATAAAGAAATTAAGAATAATCCCATAATGAGTGTAGTTTTTTGTTAGTCTTAGGTACACTAAAACCAGTGATAATTTCTAAATTCTTTCTTAGGGAGAGGAGTCAAAAAATGATAAAGACTTTTCCCAAATCATAATATCCAATTTTGTTAACAACCTTAGAAAACATACTTTTCCCCCTTTTATATCATTTGAATGTGTCTCTATACAACATACAACAAATTTTCTATTTTTATTGCCTCCTGAATTAATAATTAGAAAAGTATGCTACTAAAGCAAACAAAAACTTAAGTCCTACAAATAAAGATATAAAATATTCAAAATCACATGCTTTATGTCTTTTCTAAAAATGAAACTAAGCTCCCAAAATTCTTTTTCATGTTTTCTTCCCAAGACCCAAAAGAATCATTTGGAATTGTTTCCATGCTGGCTTAGCTGTGAGCCTGCTTTTGTAGTGATCTCCAAAGTGGTCAAGCTCCTGCCTCATGAGAAGAAACTGATTTTGAACTGAGAATGTCTGGGATGCTTTACCCAGAATTACTTGCACATGTCTTGTCCTCTCTACACAGTGCCTTTGCTTGTTATGTTGAACCAAATGTTCTGTTCAATTCAATTCATCAAGCACATATTAAATATTTACTATGTGTCAGGGACTGTGCTAGATACAGGGAAAGAGAAAAAAGAACAGATCTCAAAGAACTTACACTTTAGGAATAGGATATAATGTTCACAGAAAAGTAAATATAAAATAATTTGGAGAGCAGAAGAAAACTAATAATTGGGAATATAGGGAAAGGCATGATTTGGGAAAAGTTTTGTTTTAATGTTGAGCCTTAAGGAAATAGGAGACTTTGGCAAAGGCGCAAGAAAATGCACTTCAAGCATGGAGGACAGCTTATGCAAAGGCATAAAGGTAGGAAAGAGAATAAAAATCAGGTTTAGGAAATAACTAGCATGTGTGTTTAGAGCAGTGGTTTCTCAAAGTGTGGTCCAGAGAATCCTAGGAGTTTCTGAAATTCTTTCAGAGGGTCTACAAATTTAAAATGAATTTTTATTTCTAATGTAAATGTCTATAAATATAACCCACATAAAAACTTTTTGGACAGATTTTTAATGTTTAATAGTATAAAGATACTGAAAACAAAAGTTTGAAAACTACTGGCTTAGAATACTGCTACATCATCTAGAATGGAGATTCTTGGTTCATACAGAGGTTAAGTGAGTTGCCTATAGTGCTATGGTTTCAACCCATGTCTCCCTAACTTGATGGCCAACCCTCTAAATACTACTTCACACTCCCTTTCTGAAGTTTTCTCTTCAAAGATAGCTTTCTACTTCTCTGAAATAACTGGTCAAAATAAAGAGAAGGGGATTTTTTTGTAGTTCTTCAAATAAGGTCAAACACAAAAGCTAGAAGATACAGGAGTATCTAGTTGAATCCCTTCATTCAATAGATGAGAATAGAGAGGCCCAGAGAAAGGAAGGGAATTAATTAAGTCCATAGCAGACCTACCATACAGTGCTGCATTTTGCACCTGGACCATAGTATAATTCATTTTGGAAAACAAGCCTAAATTGCACTGCAAAGCATCAATTACAAAAACAATTTGGTACTGATTAAAAAAAATTAGAGAGGTCACTCAACAAAACAGGTTAAAGCAACGAGCAAACCATGGGTGAGGTGCTCACTAAACTAAAAGATTCCTATTTTAGCAGGATAGAAAGCCATTATTTTACAAAACAAAACAAACAAACAACAACAACAACAAAAACATTGCTTGAGAAACTGGAAAGCACTTGGGCAGAAACTGGGCATAGACCATCATCTCCCCCACTATCTCAAGATAAACTGGAAATGAATATATGATTTAGACATAAGTGGCAACATAAATTTAGAACAATAAAGAAATCACCTTTTAGCTGTATGGATAGGGGAAGGGTTCATGACTAAAAAAGAAATGGAGACTGCAGAAAATAAAATGGACAATTTTGATAAATATTTAAGTGTTTTCATAAACAAATGGAATGCAGGTAAAGCTAGAATGATAAATGAGGGAGAGGAGGGGAGAAAATCTATATGGTAAGTTTCTTTTAAAGAACTTATAGCCAAGATATGTACAGAGCTGACTGTAAACTAAGGGTCTTCCATTCATTGATAAAAGGTCAAAGGATATGATTAGCATATTTTTTCAAAGTTAGAAAACTAAGCTATCAATAGCCAAATGAAAAAAAATGATCCGAATCACTAATTAAGTAAATAAACTGCAAATCAGAGCAACATTGAGGCTTCATTTTATAAGATTGGCAAAAATGAGGGATTGACAAATTGACAAATAAGACTGACAAATGAGAGGAGTAACAATTGTTAGAAGGGTTGCAAGAAAATAGGCATCCTTATTATGTATTGTTGGTGGAACTATGAAATGGTCCAGCAATTAGGTACTTCTGAAAAGCTATTCTGTACTATGACCAAAATAATTACAATACTGTATACTATAACTACAATCCAAAGATATCATAAAAGGAAAAAGGAACCATACGAATAAAAATACTTGAAGCAGCTCTTTTCATAGCAGCATAAACTGGAAAATGAGGTAGTGCCCACCTCTTGGGGAATCGGTAAACAGATATGGCTACATATGAATATAATTAATATCCTTGTACCACAAGGAATGATGAAAGACAGTGTCAGAGTAAGCCATAAAGTTTCTGATACAGTGTAAAATGAACAAAACTAGGAAAACAACTTAAATATTGGCAACAATATCACAGAAGAAAAACAATTTTTAGACACTTTAGAGTTGTGATTAATGTAGTGATAAACCACAAGTTAAGAGGAATGACAATGAATTACACAATCTATTAGAGAGGTAATATATTTAAAACCCAGAATGGACATGGGTATTTAAATATGGTCAATGTGGGAATTTGGTTTGCTACACTATGTGTATTTACTGTAAGAATTAAAAAAAAACTTTTGGGGGAGCAGGCAGTGAGAAAAAAGTTACAATTAAAAATAAAAACCTAGTGAGGAGGAATAGCAAACTTGAATTCTTGCTAATTAAGTATATACATTTTAAACTTGAAAAAAAAAAAGCTTATGGAAAGGAGTAACTTTCAGTGCCCAAAAGGACACTGAAAATTAGGTTTAAATGTCAGAAACAATTTTCCCTAAATTGACAATGTTGAAAACAAGTCCACTGTGATCCATCTGATGAAAGTAAACTTACCCTTTTCAATTTGGCAGCAGCCTCTCCAGAGCGAATTGCGGTCAGCAAACTTTGTCGAATCTGTTCTGGGTCAGCACTTTGGAATGTTAAAGAAGTTTGTCTCTTAAGGGTGAATGATGGGCAGTCAGTTAATGACTGTATCTGGCATTTCTGTTCATTGTGTGCAAAGTTACCTTCCTATACAAGTAAACAGAAAATGTTTAGACAGTCCTCATAAACATAATTGAGGAGAAAGGAGAGAGAAGATGAGAAGAAATGGTACACTTGAGAACAGACATATTCCACTTCTATTATTCTTAGAACAACTTCTAATCCATAATCACCCTTCATTCAAGCTCTGTTTCCTTATTTCCTTTTAGGATTTAAATGTGAGCAGCAATAGGTTGTTGAGTCATTTTCATTATGTCCGACTCTCTTTGACCCCATTTGGGATGTTCTTGGCAAAGATATTGGTGTGGTTTGCTGTTTCCCTCTCCAGCTCATTTTACAGATGAGAAATTAAGGTAAGCAGCATTGAGTGTCTTGGCCAGGGTCACATAGTTAGTAAATTCCTGAGGCTGGATTTGAACTCATGAAGATGAGTCCTTCTGAATCCAAGCCCATAGCTTTATCTACTGTGCCATCTTGCTACCAGAAAGCAATTAAAATGAAGGAAGGCAAGGGTGGAAGTTTTTCTTCCCTTCAGTTAGATTATCACAGAAAAAAACATTGTTCATTTTATAACTATAAGATTACAATGCTGGAATTAAACAATATTTTAATAAAATAATAACAATAAATTAACATTTTTCTCTAGTTTTTTTTTGTTGTTGTTGTTAGCAAACAAATTAGAAAAGTCCCACAATCCAAATAAAATGCCATTTCCAAAAATAGGCACCTTATACTGTACATTGGTTAATTTAAGGATCATGGTGACAATTCTAGATCACTACACATAATTTGTGTTCCTGTTGTTTTGTTCCTGAAAACACTGTTTAACATAGTGCCTGATACAAAGTACAAACACAATAAGTGATTGACAGAATCTACAGGGTTCAAGTTATTCAGAACTCTATGAATTCAACATATTTTCTGTCCAATGAAGATTAAACTAAAAAGAAAAAGAAATATAGTTTATATCAGTGACACAGAAACTAATAAACAATTTTTAGGAATAAACATTTAGAAATAACCTATTAAAAAAGAAGTACTTACAAGTTTTATTTTTTTAAAGCATCTTTAGGTAAATACAATTCACAAAAAACTTTTTAATATAGAAATTAAGCAAGACTTAACTAGAGAAATCATCGTTTACGGTTAGATTATATATGTATAAGAAAAGTCCCAATAATATGTTACCTTATAAATTTAGTGCTATGTTAAACTGGTAATGTGACATTTTATGTAACTGGATTTAAATAACAGTAAAACTGATTTGGAAGAACAAAAAGGAACCTCAAGATAAATATTGGGAGTAGGGGAGGAGAGAGGGAGAGGGAGCAAGATTGAAAGGTCACAGCCATGGTGTGATGGCAAAAACAAACAAACAAACTAGGTATTGAGATAGAATGCTCAAGGTCAAATTCTGATTTTGTTATTTACTACCTGGGTTTTCTGAGCAAGTCACAACCTCTCTGGACCACTGAGTTTCCCCATCTTTGAAATGAATAGTCAAGAGTGGATGCTCTGTAAGATCCAATCTGTGATAGTTACCATATCTCACATTTTTGCATAAAAATTAACACCAAATATAAATATAAATTCATAAAACTAACATCAAATTGGAGACAGTGACATAATGAATAGAATACTGAGTTTAGAGTTAAGAAGACAGGTATAAATCTCACCCCTAACAATTCCTAACTTTATGACCCTTGGCAAATCATTTAATATCTATTATCAAATGATACTCTAGTACTTATTAAGTACTATATATAGGCATATATACAGATCTATTAAGTCACAGATCTATCCTCCTGTAGGGAGTTCCCAAAGCTGATGAGATCACAGATTCTTTGAATACGGTAATATGTAATCATCAAATCTATTTGGTACTAGTAAAAGAACTAAAAATCAGACCAGAGACACAGACTACAAAAAAAGAAGGGATGAGCCACTGTCATGTGTTTTACAAATATCATTCCATTTGATCTTCATTTCATCCTGCAAAGTAGATCTTATAATTATTTCCATTTCACAATTGAAGAAACTGAGGCAGAGGTTAATTGATTGAGTCCAGACCTAGCACTTTATCCACTGCTTAATAGCCTCAGATAAGCTAGATCCAGAAAACAATGGAATACAACTCTACAGTATGAGATAAACTCAAGAACAAAAACTACCTTGGAGGAAGGTCTTTACTTGATAAGTTTTATTAGAAAAACTGGAAAGTATTTTGACACAAATTAGATTTAGAGCAACAATCTATACCATATATCAACTAATAATAAGTGCCAAATAGCTATGCAAAGTAAATATAAAAGGTCACATTATAAAAGAGAACAGAAGGAGATGCTTTTTATAACTACAACTAAGAAAAGATTTTTTAGTCAAACAAGGAATAGAGGTGATCATGAAAGATAATTATAAACAATTTTTATTACATAAAATTAAAACTGTTTTTACATGAAAAATGAATAAGAATAATAATGAATAAGAATAAGAGAAACTATCAGATGAGGGAGGGAGAAATCTTTGCATCAAATACCTCTGAAAAAATCCAACATTAACAAAAACACATGCTCACACAAGTGTGTACTCATTTCTCCAAATTACTAATATTATGAGCAATACAAATTAAAACCAGGAAATTTTATCTCACTTCTCTCAATATAATAAAGAAGATAAAAAATTGACATAGTCAATGATAGAGTTTAAAAGACAGGTACACTGATTAATACAGTCTTGAGGGAGTTTTGAATTTGTCCAATGTAATTAAGCTTAAATAGAAATGAATTTCTGCAGTAGCATGTTGACTTAGAAAATCATAAATAGTCTATCTTGTGCTGTATTTTTAATTATTTTGTTAAATATTTCCCAATCTATTCTCTCCCCTCCAATTTGACACCTCTAGTCTAACCAACCAATCTGAAAAACTATTTGAAATTGTGGGGGAAAAAGTTACTTGATTGTTCATTCTCTTTGTTCTCCCCCTATTACACATATGTTTCAAGGAGGACAAAGACAGAGACAAAAGTCTTATAAATAACAAATATTCATGATAGCTATCATAGTGGCAGGAAAGAATCAGAAACAAAGAATGTATACATTAACTGATAAATGCCCCCCAAAATCGAATCTGTTGGTGGGAAGTGTTCAGACCTTGAAATCAGGAAAATCTGAGTTCAAAGATGTGATCACACATTTCCTAAGTTGTGTGACTGTGGACAAATCACACTCAAGCTACCTGCCTCGGTCTCCCCATTTATATAATGAGGATAAAATACTTGTGCTTCCAAACATAAAAGCAGCACTTAAATGTTAGTTTCATGAATGTAATGGAATATTATTATATGGTAGGAAATGACAGATATATTACTTAAAAGAAATATGATTTGACTTGAAGTGACATACAACCAAAATATACACAATGGCTATAATAATCTAAATCAGATAATACCAAAAACATTTAAACTGTTTAAATGTAATAATAATTCTCAGTATAGGAGAGCCTATAACAAAAACACCTCCAGGAAGTGGTATCCAATACAGAACTTCATATATGTTGTCAGACACAGTATTTGTGCTAGTAAATTCTGCTAACTATTTTCTTTTGTTTTAAGGAAAGATCTAGTGAACAATGATTTGGGGGGAAAGGATATGGTACAAATACAAAATGAATTAATAAAATCTTTAAAAAAAAAAACTTTCCTGATGTTTGCTTACATTGTGTTTCCTTTATCTGATATTTCTTTCTTGTAGATATGATTTTTCTTGTACAACAATGATAAGTGTGGAAATACGTATACATATATTTGATTTGTCAAGTATTTTATCATAATTAACATGTAGTGCCATCTAGGGGAGGGGTGGGGAGTAGGGGGGGAAAATTTGTAACAGAAAGCTTTATAAGAGTTAATGTTGAAGAATTACCCATACATATGTTTTGCAAATAAAAAAGAAAAAAAAAAAGAAAAAAAGAAAAAAAAACTTTCCTTAAAATTTTTTTGAGAGAAATGAAATTAACCCTCATTTAGTTAAAAAAAAAAGATTCAAAACTACAAATTCTGTTTTGTAAACAGAAATTCAGTATCTGAGGTTATGTGCTCTATTACTGGGGCAAAACTGATTTTGAAATTCTCAAGATAAAGGAGAATACTTGTTTAAAAAAAACTCTTTATAACAACCTTTCAGTTCAAAGAAAAGGACACAAATACAAAATATATGGGGAGAGGGGAATAGACTTGAGAATAGACTAAAACTTGACTTGGTGATCATTTAATGTTATGTCAAACTCGGGATATTTACAGAAGTAGTCTGAAATAATGTTAAAACTTTAAACTGAACAAGATAATACAGCTTATATGAGTTCTAAAAGACCACAGAGTACATAAAATCTCACCGCAATGACTGTGATCTAAACAACAAATTTTGTCCTCTCTATTTATCATACCATGAAGTCAAAATCCCCCACTCTTCTTTATCAAATCCTAGGCCCATAACTTCTTATTTAAGAAATAGGTTACTACCAGTTTGTCATATTGGCTGTAATGGACATTTTTTTTATTAAAATGAATATAAATTATATAATGTGAAATTGAACCCCCAAAAAGTGGTTTTAGAGGTTATTTTGAAAAAAAAAAAAACCTAAACAACACTTCAATTGTATTTTAAGTTTTCTTTACTTGGTTTATTGTTGGAGTGGGGAATATCTTATTAGAAAGTTAATAATGAATTGAGAAACGGTTGAAAAAACTAGAGTGTAAAGGGAAACATGCAGCCACTTGCCCAAATCTGCCTTCTAAATTAATCAAGGCTTCATGTGGAGACTATATATTTAGAAAACACATAAACAAGGAAATCTACTAATTAGGAAATAAAGAAGGGGCATACTAATATTTTTTATTATAAAATACCTATTTTTCCTCAGGTCTTTTGTGAACTATGAACTTATCTCTGATACACATTTTTGAGAAAGTGCATGATATTTCCATATACAAAGCACTTGCAGGTAATGGGGTATCTTTCAGGACAATGGGGTATCTTTTGCACATTTAATCTATCTCTCATATGAAGAAAAAATTAGGAATTACAAGTAGGAAATGGTATTCAACCTGTATGCCTAACAAGTAAAATAATCAATTTAAAAGTTTTTTGTTGCTGCTGTTGCTTGTTTTTAATTTAGTCAGTTGTTTAGTCTAGCTCATTCATACAAATACATTCCACAATAGTTTTCAATTCTAAGTTAATGTCTTACATGAATTTGAATATACACAATAAAACAATATATTGACCATTTATTTCTCCAGAATGCTGATGATGAAGCATATTATTCATGACAGAGAAGTGATGGATTTAGGGTAAAAATGACGTGTCTATGTGTACATTTACATATATAAATGAATAAACAACACATATAACTCACATACATACATGCATGAAATAGATTGTTAATTAAGAAAACAGGTTGCAGAGGAAAGATGCCACAGATGTGGTGTTACATACCCTTTCAGATAAGATCACTATCAGTTTTATGTAATAATTTAACATTGATAGATTGAGGCTACAGAATAAAATAATTATGTTTACGTGCACATACATAGCATATACATGCATTTGTATATAGAAATTTGTTTTGTTTGACTATGAATATTTGCCTTTGTTTTATTTTACTTTCTAATTGGTTGGGGAGCAGAAAGAGGAAAAAAATAGCTTTGTTACCTTAAAAAACCAGAAAAGGGGGGGGGCAGCTAGGTGGCGCAGTAGTTAGAGCACCAGCCCTGAAGTCAGGAGGACCTGAGTTCAAATCTAGTCTCAGACATTTCCTAGCTGTGTGACCCTGGGCAAGTCACTTAACCCCAATTGCCTCAGCAAAAAAAAAAAAAAAAAAACAGAAAAGGTCAAGGGGGAGTATGTGTGCGAAGTAAAAGCAACAATCCATAGATGGAAAGTGTTGCATGCACTTTTCGATGTAGTCACTTTATCATTAGTCTTATGTAACTGTTTAATTTTATTACAAGATGATAAGATATACTATCCTTGACAGAAAAATAATGGATTTATGGTACAGGAGACATATGTATACAAAGTACACATTATGTATTTTTATATGCATGTAAATGTACATGTTCAAATAGACTTTAGACTTGGGAAAATTGGTTATTCTTAACTGTACACTTGTTAACAAGAAATTTGTTGTGGTTTTTTTTTTTTTGTTTGTTTTTTCCCCAATCAGGTGGAAAGAAGGAAAAAAAACAGATTTT
This sequence comes from Myrmecobius fasciatus, assembly GCA_023553655.1. Classification (NCBI taxonomy): domain Eukaryota; kingdom Metazoa; phylum Chordata; class Mammalia; order Dasyuromorphia; family Myrmecobiidae; genus Myrmecobius; species Myrmecobius fasciatus. The sequence goes on from JAJPUD010000318.1 coordinate 597,366, forward strand.
TGTTAATCAAAAAATGTAGAGAAGTGTGTTGGGAGTGGTGCCATAAATGTGGAGAATTGTTTGCTCTTTCAATTGAAGTTACTCTATTACTAGTTTTATATAGTTGTTTAACTTTGTTATAGGATGTCTCTCACAGACTGGGAGGTAAACTACAAATGATTATAAAATTATAGACAAAACACATAAATAAAACTTTAAAAACCAAAATCAACAAAAGGGGAGAAGTAATATTTACCTTGTCAGATTGTAGAGCTCCCAAGAACTTATCTAATGGATTATTTTTTTCTTCTTCCTCTTTGGAAGCTGATGAAGGAGATGGATCCTCTCTGGATGATTGCCTTGGTACAATGCATGTTTTACTGAAAGACTGTGATCTTTTGACTACAGCAAGTGCAAAAGGAGAAGGGGAGGAAGTGGTGTATGGCCGTGGTGCACCAAAAGTCCTCAAGGTTTTTAGACTGAATGCTGTTGGCTGAATAGAGGGAAGGTTCACCAGTTTTGGGGGTTTGATAGGAGAAGTTGGGATCTCTTTCTGTCTCTGACCAATATCATGATCAGTTTGTTTGTCAGGTAATTCAGAATGGAAGTTAACTGTCTTATTTAAAGGAGAAATCGTTTCCTCTTGGGGAGATGATAACTTTTTTTCAACTTCTTTATGCTTCAGTTCACTTTGAGCAGAATTTGTAGCAGCATTGACACTTTTGGCAGCTGCAGATGTAACATAATGACCTGAGGCCCTTTTCTGCATCTGTAGGAAAAAAGAACTAGGTTTCGTCTGGGGACTTAAACCTTTAGATCTTCCTTTTGGTTCCATAATACTATTTAGGTGTTCTAAATTCAGCATTAATGGAGTTGCACCATTGTCCTTATTTACTATGGAGGCTGGTTTTGTAGAAGATACAGTCCCATCTGTGACACTTTTTTCATTTCGAATATTATGCTCTCCTCCCAATTTGGGTTCATATTTCATATTAGCTTGTATCTCTCTAGGGTCTTCAGAAATAAGATCATCTGTCTGGATAGCAGATTCTTTCAGCAGCTCGTGTGGTTGGCAATTTTCTGAAGTTTGTATCTCCTGATCACTTTTATTGTACTGTGTATTTTCTGATTCCCAATCTTTGGGTATGTCCAGGGACTTGGGAGGTACAATTTTATAAGTTGTCATTCCAATTTTGGGTATGTAGTCTCTTGTAATTTCATTAGAAGGCTTTGGTTTGGTTTTGTAACCAGGTTTATAAAGGGGATAACTCTTTATACAGGAATCAGTTAGAGTTTTATCATTGCCATCTACTGGAATAAACAGATCATCATTGCCATGTGTAGGACTTAAATCTTTGAGGTTGTGTATATGTTCTTGCCCATTTAGTGGTCTCTGATTCTTGAATTCTCTTGAGGGATCTACAGAACCTTGTGATTTGAAGGACGACCTTGGAGATAATTTATTGTTATTTGAAAACTGTATATTTTCATCACCTTTAAAGTTTGATAAATTATGATCCAGGCGAGCAGCTGTTTCATTTAACATATTATTGTCCAAATTGTTAGGGGACTGAGTTGTCTGAATTGCTGCATCTTGAGTTTTTACCTTTTCCAAGTTGGATTGACTCAGCTTCTGATCTTGAATTTGTAAAACTGATGGGAGATTTTCCTTGTTATCTATAGCAATGTCATTTTTACATGCTTGAGAGTCTGATAGCCTGTCGGTTTCAAGCTTGTTATTTTCAGTAACATCAGCTACACTGATTTCTGTCATCTTCACTCCATTTTTTACTTTCTCATCTGAGTCCACTGGAAGGAATGTCATATCATTTTGATCTTTGAGAAAAATAAAACAAAATAATCTGTAACTAATAGTTCAATACATAAAAATGTTCATCCCTCAAATGACTAATATACCATAAGCCTGAGCTCTACATTTTTTCTTACTTTGATATCTAAATACAGTTCCCATATTATGTATAATTTTTAAAAATGTAATATTTAATATAGTTCTATTTAATTTTTAAAAGATCCCATAGGATCATTTTCAAAGAAAGTCTCTCCAACTATCACATAAGGAATACATCTTTGCTGCTTTAATCCCCTCCTGTGATCAGTGAGCATTTACTGTCACTACAAAGCAACATTAGATGCTGTGAAAGATATTAAATAAATAGACAAGACAAATCCAGGGACTATATAAACATAATTACAAGACGCTTTTCACACAAATAAAGACAGATTTAAACAACTAGAGAAATACTAATTGGTCATGGGTAGGCAGAATCAACATAATAAAAATGACAATACTACTTAAGTTATTCAGTGCCATACCAATCAAAGAATTATTTTATAGAGCTAGAAAAATAATAACAAAATTTATCTAGAAGGACTAAAGATCAAGAATACTAAAGTAATCAATAAAAAAAATTGTGAAGGAAGTTAGCTTAGCAGTATCAAAATTCAAATTATATCTGTTATTGGCTAAGAAATAAAGTGGTAGATCAGTGGAGTAGATTAACTACATAATTCACAGTAGTAAATCACTATGTAATCCAGTGTTTGATAAATCCAAAGATCCAAACTTTTGAGATAAGAATTCACCTTTAGGTAAGTTATTTTGAGGTAAGAACTCTCAAAAAAAAGATGGAAAACTGGAAAGCAGTTTGGAAGAAATCAGGCATAGACCAATATCTCACACTATATACCAATATAAAGTCAAAATGGATACATGATTTAGACATAAAGGGTGATATCATAAATAAATTGGGGGAATATGGGAAAATGTATGAAAAATGGATAAAGGAAGAGTTTGGGATCAAACAAGGTATAGACAGGATCATAGAAGGTAAAATGGATAATTTTCATTACATAAAATTAAAAAAGTTTTGCACAAACAAAACCAATACAATTAAAAGGAAAGTAGGAAACTGTGTGTGTGGGGGGGGAATTTATGGCAAATTTCTCTGATAGAAGTCTCATTTCTCAAATATATAAAGTAAGCCAAATTTATAAAAATAGGAGTTATTCCCTAATTGATGAATAGTCAAATGATATGAGCAAACAGTTTTCAGAAGAAGAAATGAAAACTATTAGTGGTCACATGGAAAAATATTCTAAATCACTATTGATTATTGCAGTTCAGTCATTTTTCAATCATATATAATTCTTTGTGACCTCATTCGGGGTTTTCTTGGCAAAGATATTGGGGTGATTTGCCATTTTTTCTCCAGATCATTTATAGAGGAGAAAACTGAGACAAACTGGGTTAAAGTGACTTGCCCAAGGTCACATAGCCAGTAAATGTCTTAAATCAAATTTGAACTAAGGTTTTACAAAATTCAAATGAACTTAAAAGAAGCTAATAACTAAACCATCTTTTATGATAAACCAGTAAATGGAGAAGCGAGTTTTCTAAGTAATCTGTCCTTCCTCTATTAGCCCCTAGCCAGAGTTGCAGAAGGTCTGTTAAATGATAATCACTTGATGATGATGAAATGATTATGAGAGAGTGTGTTGCTGCTGACAGAGTCTGGGGAAGATGGAAATAGAGAATGAATAATTGACTAGCTTAAAGTAACAGTAATATCTTTTGTTTTTTTTAAGATTTGAAAATGTCTCATTATATTATTTAGTCAATGTATACAGACATAATTGAAAGCAATTTGAAAGTATAGGTTTTATGCATTTACACGTGGGACTCTCATAACTATGTTATCAGTCAAGATCCTGAAATAACAGTAAATATAGCTAGATTAATTCTGATTTTGAAAAATGGTAACCAGCTTTTGACATGTGATTTCTCAAAGAATGTGGGTTAAAACAGTATGTTGTGGTGGGAAAGAGCCCCATATTTAGTCAAGAGTTAAACCTCAACTTTTCTACTGCCACCTCCCCCATGATTTTAGACAGAATCCCATTTTCTTCACTTTTAAGTGAAAGAGGATGGACTAGATAATCTCTATGGTCCTTTCCATCTCTAAAACTCATGAACATAAACATACTAGGCATTAATGGTCTTAATCATTTTCTATTGACATAATATCTGCCATCCCTTTTATTATACGCTCAATTTTCATTTTTATTTTCACACATACGTGGCCAATAGTGGCCAGCCCATGAATAAATCAAGGTTGTGGCTATATCTGTTATCAAATGCCAATAAATTGTCCACCTACAAGACAAGCAAACAAGTTTGTTTAATTAAGCAGTTAGGGACCCCAAGGTTCAAAATAAGAGACACATGCTGTGCAAGGCAAGTAATCAGTCCACTACTACCATCTGCACTTTCCCATTCCCTCAGGTTCTAATGTAGGTAACCAAAGAAACCCAAAGCTTTGTGAAGAGCAAAACCCTCTACTCTAAGACCACTGCCCTTACTTCCAGCCTAGGCTATAGTCTTTAGTAAAAGGAGCAATTGATTTTGATATGGGCCTCACTTTGTTGCTACCACCAAAATCAACTGCTCACAGACTGTCACTCTTGAGGAGGTAAGATAGAATTACACAACCCCATCAGTCTTGTTTCTAGACCAGTCCTGAAACTATCATCTCAAAAAGGAACCAAGAATACAAACTGAAACTTTTCTCTGCATGTTACAAACCCTGCCTCCATTATCAACATCATCAACAAAAAGAGCTAACAATTATACAGTGCTTACTATGTCCTAAGAACTATGCTAAACAATTTACATTTGATGATCACAGCAGGTTAGGTGTTAGTAACCTATCTCCATTTTACAGATGAAGAAACTAAGGCAATAAGAGAATGAAAGACATGCCCTGAGTCACACAGTTACTAAATGTCTGAAACCAGATTAGAACTCTTGGATTCCTGACTCTCGGTCCAATCTTCTATCTACTGTGCTATCTACTTGCCAACAGTCACTGGTATTGAAGATACAGAAAATAAAGTCTTAGTACCAAGAAATGGTTCAATATCAGAAAGCTATTAACGCTCTTTTATTACCAAATCTAATGGTCTTTTCTCATTTTTCATTTTTCTTGACCTCAAAGCATTTGACAGTATTTAATGCATTCTCTACCTGGTACTCTCCTCTCTCAAGGTTTTTGTTATAATTTCTGATTCTCCTCTTTCCTTTTGTCTCCATGGGATTTTTTTGTTGGACTATCTATATCATGCTTCCTAACCATGGATGTACTCAAAGTTCTATCCTGTGCTTTTTTCCTCTCTCTAGGAAGGACAAAAGAAAGGATTTATTAATTGCTTACATGTAAGACACTGTGATAAGTACTTTACAAATATTATCTTATTTGATGCTCACAAAAATCCTAGGCGGTAGGTCCAATTATTATTTCCATTTTATAGTAGGGGAAATGAAAGCAGACAGAAATGAAGTGACTTGTTTTGGGGTCACATGGCTAGTAAATACCTAAGGTTGTACACATATATAAACACACTCATACATTGCACAGCACCTAACAAAGAGCAAATGTTTTAATAAATGCTTGTTCATCTTCTGTGAAAAATCAAAAACGTTAGAAAAACAGAAGGAAAAAAAAGGAGAAATGGGTTGATGATCTATTGTCATTATAGATTTTGAAGCAAAAAAAAAAAGCAAATAGGACAAGGAAACTATACAAATCATTCTTTCAGTTCCTGAGTCAGGTATTCACTGGTAGTTTCTCTGTTAAGTAATAAGTCAAACATATCTTAAGCATTCCTAAAATCAAACAAACATGCTTCACTCTTTGCTATTTTTAATTATCTATAACCCCCTGCATTAATCTCAATAGATGAAAAATAACCATATTCTTTTCCCACAAAGCTTCACTCAGTTATCATAGTTTAATGAAACAATCTGGATTACAGGAATATACAAGCTCCTTTTCTCCTTGTTAGCTCAAAAACCATCAGTAAAGTTCCACTTCAATTTCTTACTGTAGCATGAAGGTAGATTTTTCAAAGTTAAGCTAATGGAGAATTAATCCTAATAAATCTTACTAAACTAAGAAAGTTTTAAATATGCTAGCATGAAAATATAATCTTGTATTTGGACAACCTGGCTAATTACACTTTCAGAGACACACCACCATTTACTGACCATTGGTTAATTGAATTTTTGATCAAATTAGCTCTTTAAGTATGTATGCTAAGGCATGAGGAGATTTGAACTACAACAGTCAAAGGATTAACTACATTGATAAAATCATGGCTCTATAAAGAACTGAAGTAATTAAGAATACCATGAGGAATATCTTACAGTAATTATTGTATTTATAAGGACTATCTCTTTTTGAAAATCAATCAATATGTACTGATGAAGTAGCCACTAAGTGACCAGCACTGATGTATATCATAGGTCATTCAGAAAAAAACTGGGACACCCTCTGCCATCAGTGTGATAATTACAATATAATTAAGGTAACAACAGTAATGTACCTGAAACAGTACAGAGATCATAGGAAATACATAAAGTTTCATCTAGGGAATGAAATTTAAAATGGGGCTTTGAAGTATCTACCATGCTAGGGCTAAAGATGAGCAGAGACAGCTCATAAAATGAGTTTAAAATCGTCACAAAACATTGATTAAATATAAGCATTGGGGATACAAGAAATGGAAAAAAAAAATCCCTGTTCACAAGGAGCTCACAGTCTGACAGCCAATTGAGGAGTTTAGACTTAATGAAGTAAGAAATGGGAGCCACTGATGACTTCTAAGCAAGGAATAATCAGACATGACAAAAGGACTCTTTTAGGAATATAATATAAATATATGGCAGGGATATAGAAGTCAAATGGGGTGAATGAGATAGATTGGAATGAGCAGACACTAGGTTTGAGAAGACCAGTTAAAAGACTGTCAGTAATAATAATAGGAAGTAATAAAAGGTTTATATTAGCATAATGACAATGAAAATAAAGATGATACGTAAGAATATGGTAGAAAATTGGATTTTTTTATGTGACTTACTATGAACTAGTAGACAAAATAGATAAGCATTCAAGATACTTTTTTAGGATTATAACAGTATTTGACATTCTTAGTTGGAATAACTCACCATTATTTTTATTGTGGTCCACTATTCTGGAGTTTCTTCCATTTTCAGTTACTGCCTCTTTACTACTTATACCATTCTGTAGTTCTCTGTAAAATATAGTAATGTATATTGTATGCTGATATCAATAACATGCTCCCAAATGCACGTGCACACAGACTCCCAAAGAACAAGAAAAATTGGCAATGTATACTGAAGACAGATGGTCTAAAATAATCATCTGTTTCTGCCAAATACTGGAAATGTAATAGCTTGATAAAACAAAATACAACTGGGAGGAAATGCTGCTATGAAACATTATATTTCAGATGGAAGTACCAATAGAGAGCAGGAAATTAAGAGCTTAGTATACTGGACAATTTTCCAACTCAGTCAAAATGAAGGGGGGAGAGACTTTAAATCTGGCAAGGTCAGAAATATGGGAAATGAATTGTTCTCATCGATCTTTTAAGTTTCTTTCCAGCTCAAAAATCCTTTGGTTCTCTAGGTTCTCTCACAGAATAGTTTTGTCCAGAAGATAGAATCCTAAAAAGAGGTTATAATAACTCTTCTAAATTGGCACAGAATTTGTTTTGTGCTGCACTTTAATGACTAGGCACTAGAAATATTTTCATCCCATAACTTGTATGGTAAAGGCAAAGGGGAATGTATTACTACCAATTTTTCCTTTTTCTTAAGAGGGAGGTGTTAAATTCTCCTTTTGAGGAAGTTATAATTTAATGGCTTACCTAGTCACAATGTCTACATCACTAAGTTTTGTTGGCTTTTAATACCAGGATATCTCAAGATTTTCAAACAGGGAATTTCATTTTCAGTAAGCACTTCCCAAGACTCAAAAGCAAGTTCAGTCAGTCCTTCAGTAATTTTTCAGTCATGTCTGACACTTTATGACCCCATTTGGGTGTTTTGTTGTTTTTTTTTGGGGGGGGGGGGACAAAGATATTTGAGTGTTTTGCCATTTCCTTCTCAAACTCATTTTAAAGATAAAGAAACAGAAGCAAACATGGTTAAGTGATTTGCCCAGGGTCACATAGCTAGTAAATGTCTGAGGCCAGATTTGAATGAAAAAAGATGAGATTTCCTGACTCTAGGTCCAGCATGCCATGCAGTATGGTGCCATCTAACTGTCCAGATGCAAGTTACAAGTTTGCAATAAACTGAACTAAGATAGTGACACATTTTGAACTACAAAACTCTAAGATGGCAAGTGCTTTAGATTCTGGCTCTGATTTGTACCTTTCCTAGTAGAGTACCCCACCACTTATAGACTTTTAATAAATATTTTCATAGGAATGATAAAAGTTATAAAGTATTCTAAATCAATAAGCTGGCTATTTGCAAGATATTTGTATTTCAAATATTTAATCTAGATTTCAGAAGCCTGGAAACCATAAAGTAAATCAGCAACAACATTTGCAGTATCTAAGTTACTTACTTTCCATCTGTGTTTCCATTTTCTTGTTTTTCTTCCTTAGAGTTTTCTGGGGACTCTCTAGTAACAATGCCAAGTTCTGATGTGGTATCTTTTTTTTCATTCTTTGTTACATCCATAGATATAAAAGAATTTTTTTTGTGATTTTGAAGAAATACTTTCACTCTCTTCCTTGTGGAGAACATTCAATTCTTCTTTTTCATCTATTTCTTCAAGGCTGAACTCAGAGCTAATTCCAGCTGCAACAAATATGGTCATAACTACTAAAACATTTACATTATGCAATTATACTGAGAATGTATTTTTAAAAAACATGCTACACTAAGCTTTTTGTAAATCTGACTTAATAACCAACCCCACCACCATCATTCATGAAGCATCGACTATATGCAAATCTCTATGCTAGGCAATCAAAAAACACCAAGGTGTCACCAAGGTACTTACATTCTACTTGAGGTTAGGAGATAACTCACAGAAAAGTAACTATAATACAATCCACTTTGCAGAGGAAAAGGGAGACAGCACAGACTGGTTAGACTAGAGAAAGTAGCATGAAAATTAACCTTCAAAGAAAGCAAGGATTCTGACATACAGCAATGAGGAAAGAGTGTATTCAAGGCAGGTAGGACAGCCAGTCACAAGAGAAGCAAAAGACAGGTGAAATCTGGGAAAAAAATAACCCAATTTGATTGGGTTGTAGAGTAAGAGAGATAAATGAAATAATGTAGGAAAAGTAGGTTAGCAGCAGTTAGATGCTAGGCTGAGGAGTTCATATATTATCCTAGAGGAAATAACAAAATGATTGAAGATTTTTGAGTAGAGTGACATGGTCAGACAAGGAAAATTAGTCTCACTGATGTATGAGGAAGAGATAAGAGATGAGACAGACTAGAAGCAAGGAATCCACTTAGGAAGCTATTATATGTCAGTACAGAGAAGAGGAAGGATTCAAAAGCGGTTGTAGAGGTAGAATCAATACTATGAATAAACAAGAGACAAGAATAAAGAATAACTAGGATTATGAAACTGAGTAGCTGAGAGGACAGTGAGGACTTCAAAAAAAAAAAAAAAAAGAACCAAGTTTAGACAAAGGGCAAAAAGGTTAAGTTTGAAGGTAAAGATGTTTTGTGTGGAAATTTTTATACACTATGTAGGAAGTAGTATCTAGCAAGTAGCTAAGAATGTAGAATTTACATTTAGAAAAAAGGTTAAGGATGGACATGAAAGAGCTCATATTTGAATTCACAGGAACAGATGAGATCACTGAAGGAAAATTAGGTGAAAAATTTCGACTCAAGTCCAAAGCCCTAGGGATCCCCAGTACTAAGGAAGCATAAGATAGATGACGATCTAGCAAAGAGGAGAAAGAAGGAACATTCAAAGAAGTAGGGGAACTAAGAGAGAATAGTGTCATAGAGACTAAATGATGAAAGAATTGAGGAAGAAAAAGAAATTACCAGTGTCAAAAACTACAGAATTCAGAGCAGAAAAACTGTGAAAAGGACATTGGTTTTTAATAAGTAAGAGACTATTCAAAAATAATAAAATACTTTTCATAATATAAAGATGAGTGAATCTTATGATTCAGTGTTATGGAAACCAATAGAACCAAAAATCCAAAGATTGAATATATTTGCATGAAATCCTTTAAAACTGTGTACAGTGATACTGTCTGAATTTTAAAGCTAAAGTAGTTTTTTCATATATAAAAATACATGGCACAAAATTTTCAATCCCTTCCTTCCAGGAGGTTGCAATCTAATGGGAGAGACAATATGCAAATAAATGCAAAACAAGATATTTATAGGATAAATAGGCAATAATTAACAGGGGAAAGACACTAGAAATAGATTGAGAAAAATGCTCAAAGACAACAAAAAATTAGTTCAAATAAGGCTTTCAAAAACACCTGTTTCCTTTTTGCTAAATGACATTTTAATGTAAAATGTTAAGTATTTAAAAAAAAAAGACTAATGGATTAGTGGAAAGTCTTTGAGGAATTCAGTTACATTACATTCCCTTTGTTTAAAATGGGCATTTTCTATTTGGCCATTTGGTCAACTTGAATTTCCATAGAGTCTGAAAATATCAAGGTTATTTTGTTTAATATAAATAATGTGGGCCAAATTTCAGACCTACATTCAAAAACAAATAAAACAACAAAAGTAGTGAAATTAAATTGATAGAGCCACAGAAAAGAATCATAGAATTTCAGACTTGGGAACAATTTCAGATGCTATATAGTCCAACTCATCTTTGAGAGTCCCCTTTACAATATAACACATTTAGTTTACGCTTGAAATCCTCCAGTGAGGAAGAACCCACTATTTCCCAAGACAATCATCTTTCAAAAAAATTAATTTCTTAAATACATTATTATTTTTTTTTGGATAATTCTACTTAGGGAGCTTTTCTTGACATCAGTCTTAAATCTGCTTTGTTTTTTTATCACTTCTATGCACTGCTTCTGGGACTAGAGACAAAAAGTCTAATTTTTCTAATTCATGATATTCAGACAAGTATGGACAGCTCTCATCTCTGTTTCTGAATGTTCCCTTTGCTAATCAAAACACATTGAGTTCTTTTACTGGCAGGAAGGTTGAACTAGGTGGCCTCTAAAATGTTTTAAAATTCTAAAATTATAATCAATGTCATTCTATCTATAAATCTTTTCATACTTTCAAAGAATACATTTTTTAAAGAAACAAATTCATAGAAAAATTGTGCTTACTAGGGACTTTGCTGAAATATTTTTAAAAGATTTTAGTAGTATATTCTTTTTTTTTTTTGGCTGAGGCAATTGAGGTTAAGTGACTTGCCCAGGGTCACACAGCTAGTGTCTGAGACCTGACTTCAGGAAGATCAAATTTGAACTCAGGTCCTCCTGACTTCAGGGCTGGTGCTGAATCCACTGCGCCACCTAGCTGCCCCTAGTAATAGTATATTCTTAAGGAATCACTTTGAAAATATTTAATAGAGGGCACCCTGATGTCAGGAGGACCTGAGTTCAAATCTAGTCTCAGTCACTTAATACTTAACCCCAATTGCCTCAGCAAAAAATAAATAAATAAATTGTATAACTAAGCAAAAATGAATTTTTGATATGTTACAAAAACATCCCAAAAATTAACTTAAAAGCAAATCAACAGGTAGTCCAAGTCTAGAGTGAAAGAGAAATTTAGTACTGAGGTTATAGGGATGTAGCCAGATAAGACAAATTCCTGAATATAATATCTGATATAAATGAAAGTCTTATGTTATCAAACAGGAAACAGTATAAAAGAAAACAGAAGGATTAAGCACAGAAAGGAAGTTAGAAATTATTCAGATCCATGAATTTCATTCACCTTAGATGGCCATGTCCATCCAAGAAGTTGAAAGCAAGTTTGAATGGAAAAAAAAAATCAAGCAAGTCTAAAACCTGAGTAATATAAGTTAAAGCAAAGAGCATTATTTATATAAGGAACAACCCTTTTATAAAAATTTTAAAAGAAACAAAAGTTAGCAAGTGAAAGCAATTGACAACTGTTATCTTAAGCAAAGCAACCTAGGGAAACAAGCTCCCGCCACCTACATTTCAGTGATGTTATGGTTAACTCAGGTGTTTCAACACAATCAGAATAAGGGTCATCTGCCAGCATCAGGACAGTAGTACACGGTTCATGATGAGGTAGCTCAAAGCAAAGTGAAGCATCTGTCAAGGAAGTAGTTTATGAATGAGAGCTCTTAGATTAAAAGCTAATAAAAATTAAGAAGCCATTTAAAACAACAAGATTGATTTAAATCACATGTAGATAAAATAAGGAAAGATTAGGGCAAAAGAAAAGGTGAACAAGGCCAATGAGAGGAAGGCAAATATTAAAACCAGAATACTGCATATGCCCTCTCCAAATGCTTTTTCTTTCCATTTCACTTTCATGGCTGAAATGAACACACATCACAATATTCAACGTTTAATTTGGTAGAACAAGAATCTGGCACAGAATTTGCAAAGTGCTTTGGGATTCTTTCCCACAAAAGAGAGAGAAAAAAATACAGCAGGCTCATCTCAATTTTCCCCATACAAAAAAACCCCAACTAATGACTAGTGTTAAAAGTATATATTTTTGTTGTTGTTGTTGTTGTTCTGTCATTTCAGTCATGTGCAACTCTGACCCCATTTGAGGTTTTATGGGCAAAAATACTGGTTTGTCATTTCCTTCTCCAGCTCATTTTACAGATGATGTACGGAGGCAAACCAGATTAAGTAAATTGGTCAGAGTCACACAGCTAGTAAGTGTTTAAGGCTCACAAATGAGTTCACGAATGTAGCTCTTCTTAATTCTAGGCCTTCTACTTTATGCCACCTAGTTGCCCTGAAGTATATGTTAATTAATTAATACTTAATTACCCCCATTAAGTCCACAGAACAGTACTAGTTTGGCAACAAAAGAAACAAAGCACACACTCCTTGGAGTCTAAAACATATAACTACTTTTTACTTAACAGCAGTAGCAACAAGGATAAGAATTTTATTCAGAAGGGACTTGACCTTATAGATTCATATATTTACAATTGGAAGGGGCCTTAGCAGTAGTTGAGTCCAATCCCCTGGATTTTCAGATGGGGCCCAAATTAATTAAGTGACTTGTCCAAAGTCACAGAATAACTGCAAGTGTCAGAACTGGAATTGGAATCCTATTCTTCTGATACCAAATTCACTGCCCTTTCCACAACCAAAATGCTTCAGAGACTGTATAATCCAATTATGTTAAACTCAAATAGAAATGGAAACCACTAAACTATCCATAAGGATCCTGAGGTCTACATGTTGACTAAGAAAACCATATATTAATATCTATATTACTTTGTTAAATATCTTCCAATTACACTTTAATCTGGTTCCTGTACTCAGGATTGTGATGAGTCACACTGGGGCTCTGTGTTTGATATCTCTGATCTACTTGAATTCACTCACTTTATACAGAAGAAATGTGAAGTCCTTAACAGTGAAATGACTTGTTTAAAGCCACAAAATAGCAAAACTAGAATTTAGTCCTCAGACATTTAGTCCAGTATTTGAATTATTTACAAATTCATTAATTAAAACAATTTTTTAACAGGAAGTGAACACATGAGTCCTATAAAATCTATAATATCATTCAAGAAAAATAAATATAATATTTGAAAGTATACTAGTATTTTTCCTTCCATATTTATGATTATGTAATAGAGCATTATTATAGCTGTTATGCTGCCATCCTTTTTTTTTTTTTTTTTTTGCTGAGGCAATTGGGGTTAAGTGACTTGCCCAGGGTCTCACAGCTGTTACGTGTCTGAGACCAGATTTGAACTCAGGTCCTCCTGACTTCAGGGCTGGTTCTCTATCCACTGCATCACCTAGCTGCCCCCGCCATCCTTTTTTTTTTTAATTCTTCCCCAATTACATGAAAAAATAGATTTTAACAATGCATTTTTTTTAAAATGGGAGTTCTAAATTCTCTCTCCTTCCCCTGACCCCTCATTGAGAAGACAAGTAATTTGATATAGTTTATACATATGCAGTCATGTAAAAACATTTCCATATTAGTCTATATTGCTATTCTCAAACACGTCCTTTCACTGATGCAAAGTTCAAATAATAGAGGCAGCATTGTGGGCGGAATAGAGAGCCATCACTGAAACCAGGAAGAGGTGGGTTCAGATCCCAAAACAACAATATCATCATCACCATCACCATCATCACCATGAACAACAACAACAAGAACAACAACAGCCAACATATATAGTGCCTACTTTATAGCAGGAACTATGCTAAGCACTTTGCAATTATAATCTCATTTGATCCTTAGGTGTTATTCATCTTCATCTTACAGAGGAAACTGTGGCAAACAAAGTAACTTGCCCAGGATCAAACTGCTAGTACTTATTTCATAGTGTCTGAGTACTTATTTGAACTCAAATATTCCTGATTCCAGACCTGGTGACACTATCTACTTCACCACCTGGCTTTCACACAGACCAACTGTGACTCTGGGCAAGTCATTTCATTTTTCAATGTTCTAGGTAAGTCTCAAACACTAAATTTCCAAGAAGGCATCTGTCCACATTGGTAGAGGAAGGTTCCCTTTCAGGAAGGTCCCTACACTAGAGAAATCACATTTTCACATCATCCCTAAGATATAAAGATACTAGTAGAACTATCCCATTTTATTCCTGACCTTCCTAATGTGTTATATTCATTTCCCACAAATTAGTAACTATAAAAATCAAATAAATCTATTGTAGCTCTTGATGTCAACAGATGTTTAACTGCTGGTTCATAAAAAAACATTTATAGATCAAAATGGGTTGATAAATATGTTAATAAAACTTCGAATTATATTACTGGATTGTTAGTGAATAAAAAGACCATACATTGCATTGGATACATTTTCTTTTTTTTTTCTTTCTTTCTTTTTTTTTTTTTTGCTGAAGTTTATGTTGTAACCCTAATCTTCATGAATGGATTTGATAACTAAATTTTTAATTTCAAACTATCAAAATGACATTAAGAAATGGTACTTCAAAACTTCATAACTTTACTTTTGGGGAAGCCCAAGTACTTCACAAATAACGATGTGTCAGTTGGGGGAAAAGGGGTTGAATGATGCCAACCAACCCTATAATGTTATATGGAAAAAAACAAGATATTCAAGAAAGTGTATATTGTTTAAGAAACATATATGGAAAGACTACAGAGCTCCTCCATTAGGATTTGCCCGTTGATGAAATTACAAATCTGTACCCCAAAAAAATTACCACTCCACCTCACTCCAACAAAATTAGGAATCCTATCTTTAAGGATGGATTGCTAGGTATCAAACGTGAGATTTCATTGGCATAAGAATTCTCAGGTACCAGCAGTATTTCTACTGGACCTATATCCCAAAGAGATCCTAAAGGAGAGAAAGGGCCCCACAGGTGCAAAAATGTTTGTGGCAGCCCTTTTTGTAGTGGCTAGAAACTGGAAACTGAATGGATGCCCATCAAGTGGAGAATGGCTGAACAAATTATGGTATATGAATGTCATGGAATATTATTGTTCTGTAAGAAACGACCAGCAGGATAATTTTAGAGAGGCCTGGAGAGACCTACATGAACTGATGCTGAGTGAAATGAACAGAACCAGGAGATCATTATACATGACAACAACAAGACTATATGATGATCAATTCTGATGGACATGGTTCTCTTCAACAATGAGATGATTCAAACCAGTTTCAATTGTTCAGGGATGGAGAAAGCCGTATACACCCAAGGAAAGGCCTGTGGGATCTGAGTGTGGACCACAACATAGCATTTTCACGCTTTCTGTTGATGTTTGCTTGCATTTTGTTTTCCTTCTCAGGTTTTTTTCTTGTAGATCCGATTTTTCTTGTACAGCAAGATAGCTGCATAAATTTATATACACATATTCGATTTGTCATATATTTTAACATAATTAACATATATTAGACTATCTACCATCTAGAGGAGGGGGTGGGAGGAAGGAGAGAAAAATTTGAAACAGAAGGCTTTGCAAGGGTCAATGCTGAAAAATTACCCATGCATATGTTGTGCAAATAAAAAGCTTTAATTAAAAAAAAAAAAAAACAAACTCTCAGGTACTGCAATTCAATTCCTTCTATCAATACAGACTGGCATCTTTTTGCTTTTTTTTTTTTTTAATACAGATTGCAACTTTTACTTAGGTGACTAGGGCTTTAAGAGATTAAACTTTATGCTATAATAGTAATGATAAATGATAATAATAATAATAGGTTGGAGCTTTGAAAGTGCTTTATATATAGTTTTTATCATTACAGAAGCTAGTCATTTCCCAGTATGGACTTTTAAAAGTAATGACATCAAGGAATCCCAAACCACATAATTTTGTCTTCAGACTTCAAGCCAGTTCTTTTTTTGCAAGTTAGTTTCTTATAACAATACCCAATATTTTTATGTATGATTTTTACTTTTTATGTAGTCCATCACACATAATTTTTATTTTCATGAACTCTCAAGTTCATAAGATGTAAACTACCTGAATCAGGTGATTCTTCAGGAGGATTTGTTTTTGGAATACTTTCTCTTGGAAATGCAGCTACTGATTTCAGTGCTAAAACAAAGAGAAAATAATTATCATCACAAAAATGTCATAAGTACAATAAATTTCTAATTAATTCCTTGGCATGTTATTATCTAAAAGTGTGACTGAGCATGAGTGTATATGTAGTTATATTATTAGACAGCTCTATGACCTTTTAATTAAGTTTGAATTTCCATTTCTTTTTAGGTTCTGACATTAGAATATCAGTCCTTTCTTGGTGAAATAAATAACAAATTTATAATCTGGCTTTCATATGCAGTTTATAATAGAAAAATTCTCAGCATATTTTCTTCTATCAGGTTTTATTACCTTGGTTTATCTTACTTAAAATAAAAATATTTATAACTAAAGAAAAAACTTTAAGAGATAAGCATGAAAAGTATATAATGTAAAGATCTAGCTTAAATATTATTTTATTATGTTTTCTATAAGCTAGTTCAAAAACAAAATCTGCAAACATAGCTAATGGAAAAAGTCACATCATTACCTGTCACATTACTGGTCTCATAACTTTGATCTGGAGTTACTTTAGAAGGTGGAGAGGGTGCTTTGCGTTTTGTCCTTCTCAAAGATGAATTAGTTGTGGATGTGTTGCTGAGCTGCAAAGATCCCGTCCTCACTATTCCTGTTCCAGATTGGTCCTAAAAAAATTAAAACAACATACTAGCTTGTATATCTAATGACAGTTTGAGGCAACTACATGGAACAGTAGGATCAAGCACCAGACTTCAAGTCAAGAAGACCTGAATTCAAATCTAGCCTTAGATCTCACTAGCTTTGTGACCCTGAGCAGGTCAATTAACCTTTTTTAAGTTTGGTTTCCTGGAGAAAATAATAGCACCTATCTCCTAGAATTATTGTGAGGATCAAATGAAATAGCTTATGTATAGTTCTCTGCAAATCTTAAAGTGTTACATAAATACTAGTTATGATGATTACTGGCTGTTCATTTTCAGTTTGTGTCACATTATTTTACAAAAACCAAATTCATACTAACCAAAAGTAAAGAGAGAGGCTAGAGTAAGTGTTCCTACCCATTATTATGTCATGGACCCCTTTTGAAATGAAGCCTATGGATCCCTTATGATTTCTTTAAATGAATAAAATTCAGAAGATTGCAAAGGAAACCAATTATATTGATTGCCACCAAAAGTATTAAAAAATAATGACAACAGACAAATAAGTTTACAATCCTCAGGGTGGGGGGAAAGAGGGATCATAGTCCATGGATCCCAGGTTAAGTACTCTTAGTCTAGGCTAACAAATCAACATGATATAATGGAAAGAATATCAGGCTTGAAGTCAGTCAGAGAATCCATCTGGTCCAATTCTCAGTTCTTTCACTAGCTACATGGGCAAACTTAAGAGTAAACTATATTAAGTGGTGACCTGTGAATATATAATTAACTTCTTGATAAAAAAAAATAGGGGAGGAAAAATATTAAGGGCAAGTACTAGTCAATCAATAAACATTGCCTAAAAGCTACTTTGCACTAGGCACTGAGTTAAGCACTGGGGATACAAAAAAGGCCTGCCCTCAAGGAGCTTACACTCTAATAGGGAAGATCATAAGCAAACAGGTTTGATATGATCAGACCTGGGTTTTCAGAAATCATTTTAGTGGTTGAACAGAGGATGGACTAGAGTGGAGAGGGTTGTACGCCAGGCTGAACTGGACTGTTAGCACTGTTGTCAGAGGAGAGAAGAGGGCATATTTGAGAGATGTTGTAAAGAGGAAATCCACAGATGTTGACAACACTGAATAAGGAGGGAGAAGGGGGTGGTTGAGAGATAGTGAGGAGTCAAGAAAGACACCAAGGTTGTGAGCCTGAAGAACTGGCAGGATGGTGTTAACCTCTACAGTACCAGAGAAGGTAAGAAATTGGAAGAGTTTAGGAGGAATACAGTAAGTTCTGTTTTTGACATGGTGCAGTCTCAAAAGCAGTTAAGAGATGTGAAACTGGATAGGTACATTTGAGAATTATTAGCATAATTATGGCTATTAAATGAATAGAAAGAGATGAAATCACTAAGTGAAGTTGTATAGATGGAGGAAAGAAGAGGGTCCAGGACAGAACCCTATGGGACATCTATAATTAGATGGTATGGCCTGGAAGATGCAAAAAAGGAGACAGAGAAGGAGTATTCAGATATACAGGAGAAAAACTAGGAGAAAGTGGTGTTCCAAGACAGAGAGAAGAGGAAGATCAGCAGTGTCAAAGGCTGCATAGAGGTCAAGAAGAATGAGAACTAATACTGAAATCAATAATAATGAGAACAATACTGATGAATCAAAAAATCCTCAAACTTGTAACACCACCAATGCAATTAATTGCCAAAACACTATTTAATAAAGACATAATTGTATTTCTGAAGACCCATTTTGAAAAAAAAAAGATTTCTAGGTTTATTTTTTTTAATATTTCTTTATATTCAACTACAGTCTACTTATTAAATGTATTCACATATATGGCATTTGAAAACTTTTTAAAGTTGATGACATTTGTCTTTATACTATTTTTGTCATTCCTCTATTCCAGACAAAACTACTTTTTCAAAGAGAACATCTAATACAGATTCTAATCCCATATTATTCACTTCTATTTTCCTGACTTGCTGTCATGAGGCAGGAGCAATGTTCCACCATCTATTTTCTAGGGCCTTCAATTTGTCAGTCACTCAGAGATTGGCTTCCTTTTCATGATGTTTTCATTTACATTATTGAAGACACATTTATTATTCTGTTGGTTCTGTTTATTTGATTCTGCATCAGTTGCTATACATCTCTCTGGACCTATATTCATTCTCATGGACCTATATTCACTGAGCAATAACAGTTCATGATATTTAAATGTGATCAGATTTTTCAGCCATTTTCAAATTGATGGGCATCTTACTCTGTTTCTAGTTCCTTGTTACCACAAAGAACTGTAGCTATGCATATTTTAGTATATAATGGCCAAGTCTTTTTTTAATTATCTTTGAGTATATACCTCCTAGTAGGACTGCAGAATCAAGGCACTGTCCTTTCCTGACTAGTCTCAACTCCTTACTTCAGGGGATCCACACACACATGAAAAATTGCACTAAAACATTATTAAGAAGTACTTTACTATTCAGGGTAATACATCATGTCCCTGTGTTAATAGTTGCACAGTTAGATGGTGCCCAGTATCCAGAGCTTTAATCCCAGAGTCAGAAAGACCCGAGTTCAAATTCAACCTCAATTATTAGTTGTGTTGACCTGGTCAAATCATTTAATTTGCTTGCTCCAGCTTCCTCATCATGTAAATGGAAATAATAGCAATACCTATCTCCCAGAATTGTTCTAAAGATCAAATGGGATATTTTTTAAGTGTTTAGCAAACCTTAAAGAGCTATATAAATCCTATTAACAAATGTTAATATTCTAGAATTACACAATGAAGGAATCTTCCTTCTTTGATCAGTAGCAAAAATGAGTTTTTCTTCTGGTCACTGGTGTCAGTTTCTCCATCATTGTCACCTGTCTTTTCTATTACTTGAAAAAATCCAGCTATGAAATTCATTTCTTCAGGAGTAATACCTGCTTGAGAGTTAGACCTGGAGTTCATCTTCAAAGAACTTTTGTTTGTGCCTCAATTAAGCATTCTGCTTTACACAGAGTAATATGAAGGAATAGAATTGGCATAAATAGACCCACAAATCTCTTCTGATTATTTTTCTACAACTCAAAAACTCAATGACAGCAGAATTTTGACCTTGTCAAATAACCATAGCCACATTTATCAATCTACACCTCTGTAACAATTCCATGTTAGAATAAGTTGACATATTTGTTTAAGATATTTATTTTTTCTATATATATAGGATTTAGTGTCTGCCACAAAGAGACAGGTTTTAGTTCTACATTAAGATAGAATTTATTCTGCACATTTGTTAAAACAGGCTTGAATGGATACTCAGCCTGTGGGATGGCAACTAGGAAGGGAGTGGTAAAATCAGCATGCATGGTAGGCTATAGTAAAGGTTTTATAACCTTATTTTTTCAGGATAATTTTATTGCTACTGAGAAAGTATGGCATGAAAGGGAAAGAATGTTCATCACTAAAGCAGTGATGTGGTCAAAAAAGACATTCATAAAAGGCACAATCACACTTGAGCTTACCTCAGGGGAGGGAGGGACATGGTTGTCAGAAAGGAGTCTGAGTTAGCCTGCTGTGACATGTCATAACTAGGTTTCAGGTGATAAGTAATGACTGCAGTTTAACTATACTTCCTCCAACCATGAAATCCAATAGTCAACTGAGAGACAGTCTTAAGGAGGACAAATTAAAGGATGGGGGAGGAGGGATATAAGTGGGGTATTTGGATCATTAGCCTTTGGATATAGATTATGGACAAAAGGAGCTATTTTCATCTAGATACGATGCACTACCTCTGGGGAAAGTACTTAATTAAAATTAGAAATTAGAATCAGTTCTTACGCTATGCATCATCATAAAGTCTTAGCCCCTAATCATATCTGGACATTAAAGAAACAAGAATGTCAGATCTGCATAAATTTAATGAGTTTTTTTCCCCCTTGACTCAGGTAGATTTAAACTAAACAGAACAAACTATCAGTGTGATATAATAGAAACAGCACTGGTTTTAGAATAAGAATATTTGGTTTCAAATCTGTCACTTACTGTATAACCCTGAATAAGCAACAACTTTCCAAGTCTCAGTTCTCTTATTTATAATAGAAGGGTACAAAAGAAAAAAAAATACTTGAGTTTTTCTCATAAAAAATAAACTGAAGCTAATGATTAGAGATAACTAAATTAGTCAAACAATAAACATTTCTCAAGTACCTACTATGTAGCAGACACTGTGCTAATAAGCTTTGGGGATACAAATAAGGGCATAAAACAGTTCTACCTCATACAAAACTTGGTCTAATGGGGGACACAACATGCAAATACAAAATGAGCTAGACATAGGATAACTTGGAAATAAACAACATAAGAGAAGGCCCTTAAATTAAGAAAGATTGGAAAAGACTTAAGTCAAGGTTCCTTGCACATGGTAGGCATTGTTAATTTAGTTCAAATTCACTATTTCTTTCCATCACACCATTCTGTGTCCCCCTTTTTTTTATTGAAACTTCTTGCAGAAATACAAACAGGCCATGTTTAAACTGGAAATTAATACTTAGTCTAAAATGCCAAGAAGAGAACAGAAGTATTTAAAAGGTGCCTTTTTTTTTTTTTTTTGGCAAAAATCTACTTTCCCTCTCAATTCCCCCTCATTCTTCTTTTTGGATAAAAAAAAATTTTTTTTAAAGCAAAATGTAATGAAAAAATTTTAGGAAAAAGTATCTCTATCCCCCTTCAGTAATTCTTTGGAAACTACTTAATCATCTGCTAAAATTAACTTTAGAAGACCAGTAGCTTTCCAATGTATATTCCCATGAGAGCCATGATATCTAAGTTTAAAGAGGATTTCAGGTTCCTCAGTTTGCCAATCCTGTTTTAAAGGGCAATTAATAAAATCCAAATAAAGCAAGAAATGAAATATGAATTTTAATTCTTTTCCTGTGTAAAACACTAGGGGACAATTTCAAAATATTTTGGCTGAATAGGAAAAAATTTATACAAATAAAATATGAATATGTATTTTTACATGTGAACTGGCATGATGGGCTAAGCCTGATATATCTTTCAGATGATCGAAATAAGCTATCATAAATAAGGGAGGCAAATGGTATGACGTATAGAGAGCTAACTTCATCATTATAAAGACCTGGATTCAAGTCTAGTTTCTGCTGACTCTCTGATCCTAGATACATCTCAGCTTCATATTCCTTAACTATAGAAAGGGAGACAATATACAATAACTACTTCTGACATCTGTTGTGAGACTCAAATGAGAATAGACAGTGTCATTCTCAACTTTCATAAACTTTATTATTATAATTATTAGTACTGTGAGTATCTTGGATGATACAATGCTGACTAAAAAGGAATGTGTCTAATGATGACAGACAAGTGAAAATATGGATAGTGGGTGGGAGGAAGAAGAATGGCATTTTATAGAACTTTAACTTCTACCTAAAAGTCTATTCTCTGAGACATATTGAAACACCATTCATATGTCCATTAACCTATCAAAAACTACTAGAATACACTTATATGGAACATGATGGCCCAAAATAAAAATAGCTATTGTATTTTCAAATCATTTGTGGATTACCATTAGATATTAACTACCTTCATTTGCTAATCTATTTTTCTCTGCTACAAAAAGCTTTAACATATAAAATTGCTATGTTAAGTTATGTTATTTACAAAAAAAAGTTACAGTACTGAACATTTCTCATCTCCTTTAATTTAAATATGCTTTCTTCTCATTTAAAAGGAAAAATTAAACAGAAAAAACAAAGGATTTTACCTTTGTTAAACAGCGCTCTCTTGTGGTTTATGTTCACACAAAAATGAAATCTGAGGATAAATAGCCAACAGGGCTTACTTAGCAAGATTTTTGGGCAGATTAGTAAATAAACTGGATGCCTTGTCACATTTTAACTTTTTTATTACTCTAGCTGTTTAATTCACTTAAATGAATTTAATTTAATTCATTTAAAAGTTTATATTTACCTTTAGTTAAAGCCCTTTGAGTTTACAAAGATCTATCTGCAAGATTCTGGGGTTTTTTTCCTTTTAGAAGCAGATTTTACAGATAAGACTGCTAAGAATCATTCCCATACTAATGAGAATAAAAAGGATTTTCAAATAACTGAACCATTTCTAAAAATGAAACATATTTGTAGCACCACTCCTACCAAGTCTAGGGTGATTTTTCTGAGGGACAGCTCTGTGAAACTTCTATGTACAGTGAAGGAAGTTTTGATTCCTGATTGGCCAAAATTACTCTAAGGTGATGTTAATATATGTATCTGAAGAAGGGGAAGGCATCTCAATGGTGGTGATCAAAAGAGACATTTTGAATGGAGGATTATAGATCTCCCTAGAGCTACACATGGAAAAGTTAACAACAGTTCCTCCATCTTGTCCAACAAATATAAAGACTAGAGCCAACCTCTCTCTCAATGTGAGATCATCCTTTCCTTCTTGGTTTAACTGAGAACTTACTTTGCATCTAATTAGAAGATCATTTATAACTGTATATATTTTCACCTAATTTTTAAAACTTCTCCAATTTCTATTTATTGTTTACTTTGATAAAGAGGTAGTACATTAATTAATATTAACTGTCATTTTTGTAACTAGGATGTAGTGAGGAATGGGATCAATAAACTATGACTCGCCTAGATGCAGCAAGATGGTGCAGTGGATGGGGCACTGGAGTTGAAGTGAAGAAGACCGAGTTCAAATTCAACCTCAAACAATTTCTAACTCTGAATCCTAGGTATGTTGCTTAAAGTCTGCCTGCCTCACTTTCCTTAATTGTAAAATGGGGTTAATAATAGCACCTCCCTCACAAGACTGCTGTGAAGATCAGGTAAGATAATAATTGTAAAGCCAATAAATAGCAGTACAGTTCTCCCTTAATAAATGCTTATTCTTTTCCATCTTCCTCCCTTCCCGATAAAGGCAGGGAAAAGTAGCCTTTTTTTTCCCCCTAAACACCTTATCATACCATTAGATTATAGATATTTGATATGTGACAGATATACTGAATTCTAATCCACTATACCTCTTGGAGAAAGAAGAGTGAAAAAGGGATTGTACAGAATCTACCAATCCCCTAGATCTTTTCTATCACATTCCTAGTAGGCTGCATTCCTACTTTATGCAAAGGTAGAAACTGAATTCTTATCCTTGATCAGATATCTATGCATTGCCACATGTGGACCACCTGTATTTATATTCGATATATTAAATGTGTATCTGAACATATAAACTAAACACTAATGGAAGATTAGGAAACAATTGTACCTTCTAAGTGGCAGAAGTCACTCCCCCACACATACCATTATATATCCTGATTTTGTGATATCCATGAAATAATACATTCAACAAATATTCTTAACCTCAAGGAACTAATCACCTTGTAGAGAAGCCAAGACATACACATTCATTCATTCCACAAACTTTTATTAAGCACCTACTTTGTGCAAAATAACGTGCTATATGATGAAATGATACAAAGTTATTCCCCATCCAGAACATAGATGAAGAGAAAGGATAAAAATTTCTCCTAGTTGGTCACCTGCTTAATTTGGGGGGTGAGGGGAAGGGTTGAATAAAAGATAGAAAGGGGAAGAGTTTCAAAACTAGATTTGTGGGAAATATTGATTTGAAGAGGTTAGAGAAAGAAGACACCTAGTAAAGGAAGGAGAAGGAAAAATTAGAAAAGCAAGAATCAGGAAAATATGGAGTTCCCTGAAGGTAAGACAGAAGAGAAAATGTAGTTAGAAGGGTGAGGTTTTTAATAGAAAAAATGATAGTACCACTGAAGGGAGGAGAGGAGAAGAAAATTGAGGGGAAAGGGGCAAAGTTTGCGAGAATGGTTTTCACTTAGAAGAATTTTAAAAGAAAGTGATCATACTTTCTGCCTTTCTGCATTTGATTTTGAGGTTTTTATGCCCTAACACATGGTCAATTTTTGTATAGGTTCCATGGACTGCTGAGAAAAAAGTAAACTCCCTACTGTCTCCATTCAACTTTCTCCATAGATCTATCATACCTAACTTTTCTAACAATTGGTTTATCTCCCTAGTTTCTTTCTTGTTTATTTTGTGGTTTGATTTATCTAATTCTGAGAGAGCAAGGTTGAGATCCCCCACTAGTATCGTTTGGCTGTCTATTTCTTCTTGCATCTCTCTTAATTTCTCCCCTAGGAATTTGTGTGCTATTGCACTTGGTACATATATATTCAGTATAGATATTGCTACATTATCTATGGTACCCTTTAATAAAATATAGTTTCCTTCCTTATCTCTTTTGATTAGATCTATCTTGGCTTTTACTTGATCTGAGATAAGGATTGCTACCCCTGCTTTTTTTTGTTCACCTGAAGCATAATATTTTCTGCTCCAGCCGTTTACCTTCATCCTATATGTGTCACTATGTTTTAGATGTGTTTCTTGTAGACAACATATTGTGGGATTCTGGTTTTTAATCCAGTCTGCTATCCGCTTCCGCTTTATGGGAGAGTTCATCCCATTCACATTCACAGTTAGAATAACTAATTCTTTATTTCCTGCCATCTTATTTACCCAAGTTATATTTTCCCCTTTCCTTTCCCCTTTCTCCCTTCCCCCCTCCTCAGTACTTTGTTTTTGATGACCCCCTCCCCCAAACAATACTCCACCCTTTAGATCCCCTCCCCCCGTTTTTACTCCTTTCCCCTGATTCTTCTATTTTCCCTTCTATTAATTTGTCCCTTACTTTTCCTCCTTTCCCTCCCACTTCCCTCTAGCAACAGACAAGTTTCTATGTGAAATCAAATGTCTGATATACAGAAAGTGATCATACTTTCAAGAAAACAATATCCTCTATTGCCAATATTCAGCTGTAGTACTGGCAGACATTAATAACTTCATAAGTTCTACTAAATCCACTGGAGAAGAAAACAGCAAACTATTCAAGTATCTTTGCCAAGTAAACCCCAAAATGGGGAGGAGGAAAGTCATAAAGAATCAGAGAGTGCTAAAAAATGACTGAGCAAAGCAATAACTATTTGCTTCCATTATTTTTCTTTCTCATTTAATCACAAATTTAAGCATTTATTTTTCCTCACATTCACTTTTGTGTTTTAGTGTAATTTTTTATAACACCTAGGAGACTACTATGAGCCCAGGAGGCAGCAAACAAAATCATTTTAGGACAAAGGTTTATCTGATGAGGAATGCATAAAAATTTGATTATATCAGTCATTTAATAGTAGTAAAAGATTTCCCAACATAGAGTTATGGGTATCACAAATACATTACATTCTGAGTAAGCATGGTCCAAGTGTTAGGGCAAAATTATTATCTAGGCCCTACTACCTTATCAATATTTTCTGGCAACCCATATGAATGAATCACTTATTTTCTTCAAAGTGAAAATTTCTGAGCCATCCATAACATTTTTCTGCTTTTAGCAAAACAAACAAATAAACAAACAAAAACCCAAAACAAACAAAAAAACAAAACACTACTTTATGTAAAATTTAAAATACATATAGATATACATATATATTTATACATATATATATGCACACATATAAACAAAAAATTTTGTATGATTAAATTCCTGATACTCCTGTTTCCCCAGTATCAAAATCTTTCTTTTTCAAGTCTATTAGCAACGGAAGAAGAAAGAATAGTTTTAAAACAACAACAACAATAACTCACCTTATTTGTTTCATCCACACTAATGGATTTCACTATGCAGGAAGCAGGTCTTGTCTGACTATGTACAAGATCCTGTGGGACACTCTGAGAAGTTGGCATTGGAGGCAAGGGAGCTCTCCTCTTTTTTGGCACATCAGATGGCAATGTGTTTGAAATATATGGTTTAGAAATGGTATTTGATCTAGTAAAAGTTGGCCGAGGTTTACTTATCAGTGGAGTTGCTGGAGCACTTGAAGTCTTAGGAATAATTAAAAAGTAGGAAAGAAAGTATCATAAGTATTAAGAAACTTTCAGAAAATAAAATACTGAGACTTGTTTTTAAGTTTATAAGTAACATTACAAGATGCACCCTTAACTTTAAAAATGCTTACTTGTTCCCTTTTTTTCTTGCTGCGTTGAAAAAAGCTGAAAAATTTTTTATTTTCTTTTTCCTTCATAATGTCCAGGTTTTGAGATATTTGGCAGGAGTCTAAAATAAAAGAAAGACATGTTATATTTTTCTTTGTTTCACTAAGACCTTTTCCTTAGGTTTCTATCACCATCCATTTAAAAAATATTCATATTCAATAATAACTACAAATCTTAAGAAAGTAAATTCCAAAAAGTTGTTTTAACAGGGCCTTAAAAAGGATCTATTATGTTACTTTTTTTCTCCTTTTTATTTATACTTTTGGTTTATAGTTAAACTACTATAAATAACATTTTACTCTGCAAAATACAGGAATCCAAATTACTACTAAACACCTGGTCAAAAGACTTCATGGTTATTGCTATTTGTTTCAAGCATCGGCTTAAAATAAAGAATAACAAAATTTGCCCAAGACCGCACATAGGCAAATTTAGATATTTGCCTCATATTTTTTGCTAATTTTTAAAAAAATAAACAAGTCTTTTTTTAATAGAAACAAAGTTTTAATGGAATTAAATAGTAAAAATGCAGTTTAGCACCTTCTAAATAACACGACCATATCAAAAATTTTTGTTTGCTTAGATCTATTAGTATTCTCCAAAATGCCACTGCCTGATATTTATAAACATCATATAGCACAATTTCTTTTGGGAAATCCATAATTACTTCAGTAGTCACACCATCAAAGCCAATTGACTCTAAGGGTTTGAATTAAAAATATAACAAGTGATATTTGGTCTTCAAACTATTTTAATATGTTTATTTTCTAACTTAGTATATACTATAATAATTACCTTAAACCTCAGGTACAAAGTTCAAGTAAAAGATTTATAATGGGTCATGAAATGATTGGTTGCTGTTTTTTCTTATGATACTTCAGTAGTTACAGATAACAGACATTTTGGATGCCATCAGCATTAAGTAAAATTTAAAACTGATGCTTTGGGTTACATAATTATCAAAATGACTAACCTGTTTCAACACTCAATACTGAACTTTATCTGAAGAGATGCACATCTTCTCTATTTTCAGTTTAGCAATTTTGTTTTAATAAAGTCACCAGCACCCTATCCCCTAAATACAAAACATTTAAGATGTTTCTTAATTATCCAAAATTTTAGCAGAGTGACTTGCTTATAATTACTATATCCAGTATAAGATTTGAATCCAAGTCTTCATGAAGTCAAAGTTTGCCTTCTGTCCTAAGCCACAAGTGCTAAAAACCTTTGCCCTAAAATTATTTTGTATAATTTGTCTTTGGGACAAAAATAGTATTTGCTTTTCATTTTAGAGTGATTTCCCCTAAATATATTAATGTGTGTGGAGATTTTGGGTAAACAATTAGCCCAAGGAAGGATGTTGAGTGAGGATAAATTGAAAGATAAATAGAAGTAAAATTTGCTGGAAATATAGTACAAACTGTCCAGCCAACTAGATGTTATGGGTAATACTTTCCATGCAAATTCATTTATCTGCTTACTGCTTTGCTATAGAAGCAGCAAAAAAGGGTTGATTTTCCAACAATTAAAACTATTTCCAAAGTGGAATGGTATGTTTTATAAGGTAGTGAGCTCCTTACCATAGAAGACTAACTATCTATCAAGCATATTGTCAGCAGAGGTCCTGAACTGCACAGGAGCTTGGACTGGAAAATCTTAAAGATGCTTTCTAACTGTGAGATTCTGATATAGCAAGTTTAAAAAGTGAGAAAAATGTATATAGCATAGTTTTCAGGATCTGAGTGGTAACTGTGAAAGCACATTTGAGTGAATGAAATCAATGCTATTCTAAATTAAAATGCTACATTTATTTATGCTCATTGTGCCCTTGTTGGTAACAATTTGTGAAAGCTCAGCAAGTATTCTAGGACTTAGACATACTTTCAATTTACCCAGTGACCAATAAGTAGAAATGTCATAGTGTGACACAGTTCTATCTACTGTGTAATATTAAAACTCCAAATCCATAGCTCTTACCTTGTAAAGATGATAAACTGAAATCAGTAACAGAAGGAGCTACAGAGAGAGGGGTAAAAAAAAGTATAAGTTAACCATGATGATATTTGTTCAAGTTCAAAATGTTACTATGTCAAAGAAAGGAGTGTAAATTATATCTTAATACCCTATTAGGGAAGTGTTAATATTTTCTAAAGACGGAATAATTGTTTTCTTTCTTTAAAATTTACTTCCTTCAAAATTATTTTCTGAATCCAAACAATACTATCAGTATGTATTAAAAAACATACATGCTTATGTTTATACATCAGAAACTATTATAATGCATGACCAAACCAATATGCTTTAAAAATATCCAAATCTTAGAATATGAAATTACTTTGCTACTTGCTAAAGTTGCATGAAATGTGTCTTTTTAGACCTCCCAATATTAAAAAAAAATCATATTTTTAACCAATTTATATCAGATGCAAGATTTAGGACATTCTTAATATGATATTGTTAAACTTAAATTAAATAAATGGATATTTAGATGGGACTATAGTCAATCAAAAGCAGTTCACACTTTATTAGAACAAATTTACAAGATTCTATTCATTTTTTTCCGTTTAAATCTAAGAAGTTATGTTAGCCATTCTAAGTCAAAAAAATAAGTTGATAAAAATGGAAATCATCAATCTTTAACTGAGAAATTCAGTTTCTTTTGCCAGTTTCATGAGATGAAATCTGATGTTTTTATATGGCTTGGTTTCCCTTACTTTCTTGTCCCATGGATTATACAGATTTTAATTTATGAGTTGTGAAGTAGAGAAAACACATGATATATCAACTATCAAATGAAAAAAAAAAAGTCTTACCTCTGCTGACATCCATCGCATAGAGTTCTCGTAGTCCAAGGTCATTAAAGGATTTAGACAGGTCAAGAGGCTCCTGAGATTGGTAGTCCTTCAACAATATGGTATGTGAAGGATCAAACTCACATTTGTTACAGATAATAGGAGTGAGTTCTTGAAGGGATACATGTGGACTAACTCTCACAACAGTCTTCTGTGTTTTCTTGTAGTTTATCACCACTCGTACAGTTTGCTGAAATAAAATGTAAAATTCAAAGTCAAAGTAATGTTTTTATTGTTGCTGTTGAGTTGTTTCAGTCCAATTCAACTCTTTTTGACCCCCTTTTGGGGTTTTCTTGGCAAAGATACTCAAGGAGTTTGCCATTTCCTTCTCCTGGTCATTTTACAGATAAGGAAAGTGGGGCAAACAAAGTTAGCGACTTGGCCAGCATCACACAGTTAATAAGTATCTAAGGCCAGATTTGAACTTGGGAATATCTTCCTAGTTCCAAGTCCTGTGCTCTATTCACTGAATCACCTAGTCGTCATAGTAATATTAAAATATTAAAAACTAATAAGAGAACATAGACGAATTTCAAAAACCTGGAAACCTAGAATTCATCTTCCTAGTTACATTCACACAATTAAGACTGTTTATGTATATTAAAAGTTATTTTGATCAATTTTTCTAGTTCTGTAAGTCTTAAAACCAAAAAAAAATTAATTTTGTTTCTTTTATTATTATTTAAAAATTAGAAAACAGGGGCAGCTAGGTGGCACAGTGGATAGAGCACCAGCCCTGAAGTCAGGAGGACCTGGGTTCAAATCTGGTCTCAGACACTTAACATTCCCTAGCTGTGTGACCCTGGGCAAGTCACTTAACCTCAATTGCCTCAGCAAAAAGCAAAAAAAAAAAAAAAAAAAAAATTAGAAAACATACAAAGATAAAATTCTTTTTTACTCTTTATTCAGGAAGTACATGTTCTGGTAATGGCTTACTAATTGACAGGTTTATATGAGGTCTCTGTTCTAATTTAAGGGCTAAGTGTTTTATATGTATCTGTATTTGTATTTATTTATGTTTAGGTGTGAATTATCTTAATTCATCCTGGGTACAGATCCCTGCAGACATGCTCATAGAATGTGGCTAATAGACAATCTAATTTCATGTCATAATATAAACTAAAGGGGTCATATTTTCATTTGATTTGGTTCTTCCCTTCTCCTTTGTGGACTAAACTGATTTCTCTGAGTAGTCACAGAGATTTCATTGAAGAAAACTTTTAGGTTACTGGAATCCAATGTAAAAAAATAATAACTTCTACAAAAGGAATACATAGAAAACTACTAAGATCTAAAGGAAATTTTTCTTACTCTTAAAACTTTGTGCATGTCATCACTCTTCATGACTTGCTGAGTACCTTTAGCAAGCACATGCATTTATTACATCTGAAAGGACCAATCAATTAAAGTTCACTCTGTTTGTATCTATTAAAGAATTATTGATCTTTATTTCCCCCAGTCCAAAAATGTAGAGTACTTTCTGCACCTTATATCTAAGATCTTTCTTCCAGTAATCAGATAACATGTCTTCACTAAAGACATGATTACACATTACATTGATTAAAGTTCTTAAGTCTTTCAAAGTGGTTTTGTTTAGTTTTTTTAAATCTTATGTGATCTTAACATGCATGAGAGAGACCTTATAAGAGGGACTTTCAAACTTCATTTTCCTGAGTCAATTATTTGCTGGATTCAAATGCTTCCTTCTATGTGATTCTCTGATCCCTTGAGTTGTTAACATTTTATCCCACCTTAATTTTATTTATACAATGTCCATTCATCTATGAGAATATGTATGGTTTTATTTTTGTCCCAAGTATGTAGCACATAATTAATATGTCATAAATTTGTTTGTTGTCATAAATATGTCATAAGTTTGTTGAACTGAATAGATGAAATAATCCATACTCTCCAAGTTGGAAAGTATTTGATTCTTTTTCCTTGTAGTTTTTACAAGATTTCAAATATATGCTTTGATTGATGATCCTATCAGAATTTATTTTGTTACATGCTATAATAAAGTATGAATTTAGTTTTGTGGGGGGTTTTTTCAGCCATGTCCAACACTTTGATTCCTTTTGGTGTTTTCTAGGCAAAGATAGTTGAGTAGTTTGCCATTTCATCTTCTAGATCTTTTTACATATGAGGAAACTGAGGAAAACAGTTAAGTTACTTTCCCATGGTTACATACCTGGCAAGTATTTCAGGCCAGACTTGAATCCAGGTCTTCCTAACTCCAGCCGAAGGACTCTATCCTTTGCATCCCCATGCTATCCCCTCCACTACCCAACAAGATATGGATACAGACGGTCTGACTTGGTCATTAGAGGCAAATTACACTATTTTTTTTAATTAAAGCTTTTTATTTGCAAAGCATATGTATGGATAATTCTTCAACAATAACCCTTACAAAGCTTTCTGTTACAAATTTTTCCCCCCTAGTCTCCACTCCTCCCCTAGATGGCAGGAAGTCCACTACATGTTACTTATGTTATAACACTTGACAAGTAGAATATATGTATATATATTTCCACACATTTTGCTGCGCAAGAAAAATCGTATCTACAAGAAAAAAAAAATCTGAGAAAGGAAACACACTGCAAGCAAACATCCATAGAGAGCACGAAAATGTCATGTTGTGGTCCATATTTCATATCCCTCTCTCTGGGTGTATATGGCTTTCTTCACTGAACAATTAGAACTGTTTTTTTATAGAACAATAATATTCCATAACATTCATTCACAATAACTTATTCAGCCATTCTCCAATTGATGGGCATACATTCAGTTTCCAGTTTCTAGCCACTACAAAAAGGGCTGCCACAAACATTCTTGCACATGTGGGTCCCTTTCCTTCCTTTAAGATCTCTTTGGGATATAAGCCCAATAGAAACACTGCTGGGTCAAAGGATATGCACAGTTTAATAACTTTTTGAGCATAGTTCTAAATTGCTCTCCAGAATAGTTGGATCTATTCACAGTTCCACCAACAATGTATCATACACTACTTTTTTTTAATGCAGTGACATATTCTATTCCTATTTTACTTAGTGTTTTTCCAATGCTTCATAAAGATTTCATAGAGATGAGAAAATAAGCATATGATTTTAAAATGTTGAGATCTGCTGTTTATTTACTAATACTACTTCATATAATTTTCCACCTCAAACATTTTATATGTCTCTTTATAAACAAAGAAATCTTGTAAATTAAATTTTTAGTGATGTTGAAACTGTATTGTCTTCAGCATAGATTATTTCTTCTGTGTGTCCTTGATCTGGTCCAGCTGCTCTTTTTCACTTCATTTTCTTCAGTGTCATTACCACTTCTTTCAGTAATAGATTGAAGTATCAGAGTATCTACATGTGGTGCTTCCATTGCAACTGATAACTAGATAATATAGAAATCCTGGAAAATCTTTTCCATTTTAAAAAATTTTGCTTTTGTCCTTCCAGGTTTATATTAACAAATTCCTAGGAGTTTTAATATTTTCAAAAATCAATGATCATTAATAACAAAAATGATATACATGATGATGAAATAAAATATATTGTTATTGTTTTTCCTTTGTTTTCAATGAGGACCCATGATATCAATGGGTATGTCTTGACTCAAACGTGAATTGGATTTAAGTGAGACAGAGTTGCACAAAGTCATAAGCCTCACTCTTTTTCAGAATCATCAAAATCCAGTAACAAGACAAAAGTCAATAAAACCAGTGATGGCCTATGATACAGGATAAACTTGATATCTTCAATGTCTGACTAAGGTCTAAGTGCACTATAGAACCTGCTTTCAGCCACCTTCTTGGCCTTTGGAATGAATTATTAAAATCCACCCATTCCACTGGGAAAAGTCTCAGCTGCTTAGGGTAGACATCCCCTTAACTCACCAATGGATTAGAGGTCCATTGGTGACCCTCAACCTATTTTATCTTATTTGTCAAAACTATTTACAGGTGTGTGATTCTTCTATATGCTATATTCTATATTCTATAACACTAGAAGTGTTAGTCCTCCTTCAACACCCTATAAACTCTACACAAAATTTAAGTGGAGGGGAAAGATAAAATCAAATACTAATTAATTTTAATGACCCAGCTTGGATTGGAGAAGAGTTGAAAAAATGAACTTTTCATTCCTCATAGCAAAAGTAAGAGAATTATCAATGTGAAACATTCTACACAGACAATGTTCAATGTATTGGTTGGTTTTATATTTTTTTCTTTCTTTTTAAAATCTTAGTTACAAGGGGTATTGAAGAGATATAGCCATAAACAAATGTGATAAAAAGAAAATAGATCAACAACATATAACTTAAAAGTAAACTCACTTTATTAAAAATGAAGGAAACTGGAAAAAGAAAATGGCTTTTTAAAAGTAGCAATATTATATTTATCAAATAACAAAACCATATAGTAAGATTTCTTCTGTGAATGCTATAAGTTTATCATATAAACTTTTGTATTCCACAAAGATTTACATAGTTAACGATCACTAGATTTTCTGTATTCACAGAAATTTATTCAATTTTTCCAGAAAAGGAATACAAAAAAGGTCAATGACATGAAATATAACTTCTAAAAATATATAATAAAGAATATTATATAGGCAATAGCAAAGCCTTGCCCAGAAAATACTTAATGGCTTACTGATGTGTTATCAAAAACTATTCTTTTATCTATTTAAGGAAACATTTACATGAATAATATTTCAAATACTTTTAGAATAGTAAATATTTAATTTAAATTCTTTTGAAGATAAAATGTAATATAATTCATTGGAGAAGCTGGCAAAGCATGATCTGATTTGTGCCTGAAGGTAGCTAACATTTGAAAGATTCTCCCAAATCCTGCCTACTTGAGGCTCTCAGTAACCATTTCTCCCTAGTAGTTTATGCACTTAAGACTTAATGGTACTTTAAAGTCATATTCCATTCACTAAATCTATTTTCAATTAAATTATAATAAAGTATTATTAATTACTGAAAATCAACCAATCACAATATGACCTTTTTCTTAACTTACACTACGACATCAAAACTGAAAGAATGGTTCTTACCTCTGGTATCACTGGTGTAGGCTTCTTCTTATCCAGATTTTTTGGCTTTAGAATGACCTTCTCCACTTCCAGCATTCCAATGGGTGTGTTAGGCTTAAATTTAATGGGCACTTTTTCCGCAGACACCAGGTCAATTGTATAGCTTGATGGGTTTAAATGATATTGTGCACAGAGATATATTAACAAATCCATCATAGGTTTGCTGTAAAATAAAGACAATTATGGTTACCAAAAGCATACTCAGTATAAGGACAACCTAAAAGTATAGTTTTTTCAGAGCCTGCTTGAGGTTCAATTATACCTACAATAAAGGGCCCAAATTTGGATCTAATGAGTTCATAGAGGTAAAAAATAACTTGAAATTTGCAAAGTATCTAAGCCAAAAATGAGGTATACATAGCAGGAAGTACACCAGATGTGAAAACCTGGGCTCAACCACCATTTTTGAGTGAGTCATTTAACTTATCTGAAAATCTGTGTCCTCCAGAGTCCCTTACTTTATTCATTCCAGAAGCAATGGTAGTGGAAGAAATGCATTTCTGCACCCAAGAAAAGCAAAAGCAATGAAAACATGTAAAAGAATGAGCAGAAGCAAAGGGATACAAATGGTGGGTTTTCAGCAAGTTGTAGTCAGCAAAAGGCCAAAAGGGTGACAGATTTAAAAGTTTAGAATAATCAAGGGTCAGATTTGAGAAGGAAAGACTGGGAAAATCCTGAGAGATGGAAAGATTGGATTTCAAGGTGAGAATGAAGAGCACAAGGTTCCTAAGATATGGGGAGGGGGAAAAAGTGCTGTAATAAAATATTATGACCCAATAATGAAATTTTTGAGTTCATGAACATGGTAATGAAACAACTATGAGTGATATCAAGGATATGGCTATTTCCCGTATTGTAGCTGGGGCCCTTAGCTGACACAATGGATAAAGCACTGGGCTTGGACTCAGGAAGAGCCATCTTTATGAGTTTGAATCTAGCCAAAGACATTTGTTAGCTGTTCATACTGGGCAAATCATTTAATCCAATTTGCCTCAGTGCTTCATTTGTAAAATGAGCTGGAGAAGAAAAATATCAAAGGACTCTAGTATCTTTGCCAAGAAAACCCCAAAGAAGGGTCAAAAAGTTGGAGGTACTGAAGCAGCTCAAAAAAAATAACTTGTGTGTCAACTGATGTAAAGAGGAGTAAGGCTGGTAGTTAATAAGTTGAAGAACTCCTAAGTTAGGATATTTGAAGAAACATTAATATGCATGCTAATAATAAAATAATAATGATGATAAAATTGTAATAGCTATCATTTACATATAGTTTTAAAGTTTGCAAAGAGCTTTACATTTATCTCATTTGCTGTATATAGAAGTCCCCTGGTATAAGGAAAGGAACTGGGGTAGAGAGGAGGACATTAATCAATCAAGCATTAACTGAGAAAGAAGAAATAACATCCTGGGGTTTGGTAGATAATGTCTACCCATATTGGGCAGAATGAAACTCAGAGGAAGAGAGGCTACTGAGTGATGGCAATAAAAGGAGAAGGTGGAATTGGAAGTCTCAAACAAAAGGCTATTATTCTGATTCTTTCTCAGAGGACCAATGAAACCATGGTTACAAGACAAAATACAATAAGTATAAAAAAGAATGGCCATGGAAAGGAAGAGGTTAAACATGAGAAGTTAATTACGGAGCAGAATTTCCAGAATCACCATGGAAGGAGAAGACAAATCTGGAGGTGGGATGCAGTTTTGAGGTAGAATAGGAAATGATGGAATGTACTGCTGGATTGGTTGGGAGAGGGAGTGCTCATAAGCAGTCTCAGGTTTCAGTAGCACTGCAATGGAGTATAACTGTTACCTCTGGGGCAAGAACCTAAGAAGAGTATCAGTAAATAGAGAGAGGTTACAGAAGAAGGTGGGTGTTTCAAAGGTTCTAGGTTATCCCTCAAGGTGATTAATCTCATTTCACGCTGGGTGGTGTGTTTTATAAAGGAATGGGAATCTGTCTCACGGAAGACAAAAGCAGGAAGAGGTAGAGAAGACTGGGAACAAAGTCAAAAGGCAAGAGATAAACATCAAGAACAGAGACCTGGCATTATCTGGCCTGTGGTCCTTAGGACTTCACCTGAAGACAGGAAATGTCAGGTATTATTGGGAGTGAGGTGTTGAGGGGGGAAGGACAACGATTTGTGAAGGGATTCCAGAAGTTCTTAGGAGGAAGAAGGTGGGACTTCAAATAAATGTAGTGTCAAGAACACTGAGGCAATTAAGAAAAGTTCCTCTGAGAATGTGGCATCTAAGCTGAATCACAGAAAAATTCAAGAATTTTGAAATGCAATTAAGAAAGGACTACATTTCATGTATAGAAAATAGATTAAGGGAATGCTAAATAGGAGATGGAGTGCTGAATCTTGTGGATGATTATTAGTTCAGCTTGCCTAAAAAATGGAGTTCATGACTATATGACATACACATGAGTATATGACATAAAACCAGAAAAGTGGCTCAGAAACCACCCTGATGGAAAAGCCAAAAGTTTTATTTTTATTTCAAAGTCACAGAGAACAACTAAAATTTTCTAAACAGAGGAATGATATAGACTTATTCCTACAGAGATACTATTTTTTTTAAATAAAGGAAAATAAAGTATTAAGATTATAGGGACCCATACTAAAAATATCCTATATATATATATATTTCTAAATTTATCATTTCTAAATATTATTTACTGAATGATTGTATTTAGTATTGAAAAACTTTAAATGCTTTATCTATAATAAAGTAACTACAAAATAACCTATTTGGGTTCCCTTTTTTTTTTTTTTGTTTGCTTTTTGCTGAGGCAATTGGGGTTAAGTGACTTGCCCAGGGTCACACACCTAGGGAATGTTAAGTGTCTGAGACCAGATTTGAACTCAGGTTCTCCTGACTTCAGGGCTGGTACTCTATCTACTGTGCCACCTAGCTGCCCCTTGAGTCCCTTTTAAGACAATATTCAAAGCTGTCAACTTTCACTCAAAGAAAGCTATGATTTGTAATTTTAATTTTTTTCTTTTTTTCCTTGTTTATTTATTTATTTTTTTTATTTTATGGCCTATTAGGGATAGAGACAGATGCTGAAGCAGGGATTTTAATGGTCTATGAGAAGTGTGTCAAATTTCTATAAGAAATGACCAGCAGGATGATTTCAGAGAGGCCTGGAGAGACTTGTATGAACTGATGCTAAGTGAAATGAGCAGAACCAGGAGATCATTATACATGGCAACAAGACTATACGATGATCAATTCTGATGGACATGATTCTCTTCAACAATGATGTGATTCAAACCAGTTCCTATTGTTCAGTGATGAAGATAGTCATATACATCCAGAGAGAGGCCTATGGGAACTGAGTGTGAACCACAAGACAGAATTTTAATGCTTTCTGTGAATATTTCCCTGCATTTTGTTTTCCTTCTTAAGTTGTTTTTTCTTTCTCTTTCTAGATCTGATGTTTCTTGTGCAGTAAGATAACTGTATAGATATGTATACATATATTGGAT
The DNA here is from genome assembly GCA_023553655.1 of Myrmecobius fasciatus. Lineage (NCBI taxonomy): Eukaryota > Metazoa > Chordata > Mammalia > Dasyuromorphia > Myrmecobiidae > Myrmecobius > Myrmecobius fasciatus. Next base: position 636,085 of record JAJPUD010000318.1, read on the forward strand.
TTGTCTTATAATTTAAGATATTTAGCATGTATTAGGTTACCTGTCATCTAGGGGTGGGGGGTGAGGAGAGGAGGGGAAAAGCTTGGAACAAAAAAAAAGTTTTGCAAAGGTCAATGTAGAAAAATCACTCATATATTCTGTAAATAAAAAGCTTTTAATAAAAAAAAGTATGTCAAATACCCAAGTAATCAAATAAAAATGCAATAGGGAAATATTTTTTTAAAAACTACACTAAAAAATTCAATAAAACAGAGATATTGCAAGTGCATAGTTTTCTAAGTGAACATGAGGTCTATATGGATCTTTATTTACAGTTTAATGGCCTGTTTATATTTGAGTTTGACAACAATGTTTTAGGAAATAGTGAGTTCTAGGGAATTCACTGGTGAGGAAATTATACTCACACACAATAGCATATACAATATACAGTATATATTAAATATGTCATGTTATATATAGTATATATATAACAATAGTATATGTTGGAGGCAGTTGTACTGCCCCTCTCCAAAAGGATTCTGTTGCTAACACTGGGAGAAGAGAAAGCAAGACCACCAAAGGCCCAAAACAACATTCCTAGGAATACTATAATCCTCTGACCTAATCAGTTTTATTAGATATTGACACAGACAGCTTCTCCTCTCCTCGACTAGGTACAAAATAATTAGCACACAAGCAGTATAAATTCTTTTCATATCTCTATTGGCTCTTGACTCTCCAGATTTTTTTTTCCCACCATGCTTCAGCAGCCTTATATCCCTGTTATGTCCTTCCTCCATTAGTAGGTTTCTCCCAGAACCTCTAGTTTAAATAAGAACTCAGGACAACCATGTTCAGTCTTTCTTTATTCCCTGGGTTCTCCTCTTGCTTCCTCCATATGTATACTTTTCCCCACTTTTTCATCTTTTTCGTTGTCTTCTCCTACTTGAAAATAAGCTTCTTGAGAGTAGGGACTTTTGTCTTTTATTTATATCCCCAGCTTTTAGCACAGTGCCTAACAATAGTCAACAATGAATAAATGCTTGTTGACATCTTGACTTAACTCCCAACATTGTCAAGGGGCACTAAATATGAAATTAATGCTTTATATTTCAAGTTATTATACAGTATATATACATTTTTATCAGTATACCCAATTTCTATTCACTTCCAATAAATCAGAGTAGATCTAGAATTTAAGTTGATGTGAGGAACATCATATAGGTCAGTTTAAGCCTACCTTTCTAGACTTTTCACATGGAGTTTTTCTCCCTCAATCTAACCCAACTTGTATATCTGCCAATGCACTTTCTTTCCAATATGATCTCTTAGCATTCCTTTTTGCTGTTATTATTCAGTTGGTTTTTGATCATATCCAACTCTTTGTGACCCCATTCAGTTTTTTTGTTTGTTTGTTTTGTTTTTTGGCAAAGATACTAGAGTAGTTTGACATATTCTTCTCCAGCTCATTTTATAGATACAGAAATTGAGGTAAATAGGGTTAAATGACTTGGTCAGGGTCACACAGTTAGTGTCTGAAACCACATCTGAATTAAGGAAGATCAGTCTTCCTGATTCCAGGCCCAGCACTCTACCCACTGTGTCACAGAGCTGCTCCCTTAGCATCTCTACCTTCCTTTGAATAAAGTACTGCACAGTACTGGAAACCAATCCTGACCCCGGAGTTACTAGTAACCTCTCTTTGGAAATTACTTCATATGTACCTTGTATTTAATTTTCTAGGCACTTGTTTTTGAATAGAGCGTAAGCTTCTTTACAACAAATAATGTTTTAATTATGTTTTGGCATTCTCAGCACTTAGTACATGCCTCAGAGAGGAAGAAGGACATGATATATAACCTCACTGGTATATAGCAGTGGGTTATTAAACTGACATATATGCTTTTTGCTTTTAATTATTCTGTTAAGTATTACCACATCACTGGTTTCCTTTTTAATTCTATATATTTTATTTTATGCATTTAAAAACATTATTATAAGAAGTGGCTTTTGGCAAAAGAAAAAGAGAAAGTTAAGAATCTCAGGTATAGAGTACTCAGTAAACTTTCTTAGATCCCTGAAGAATGGCACTTTCTCTGTAACTCTCACATTTAAAGATATGTCTAAAGAACTGAGAAATTCAATAGTTTGCTGAAGGGTTACACAGCTAGCATCTGTTAGAAATGAGAATACAAGTCTATTGGGTTCTGTCCCTAACTATACCATGACACCGTGACATACAGTAGTATTATATAAATGCTTCCTGAATCAAAGGACCGCATATGAATGTACTTCTCTCATTTTATTGTATTGCCCTTTGAATAATTTCACAATTGTCCCAGGACATCTTGGTATATACATATTACATATTTACTATCATGGAAATAAGTTTTGGAATTGGTACACTGGATAGGTTTGGCTGAGTTCAAATTTGGTCTCGGACACTTGCTAGCCATGTGACTCTAGGAAAGTCATTTAGTCTCTGCCTCAGTTTCCTTGTCTTTAAAATAGGGCCAATAAGGGCAGCTAGGTGGCGCAGTGGATAGAGCACCAGCCCTGAAGTTAGGAGGACCCGAGTTCAAATCTGGTCTCAGACATGTAACAGCTGTGTGACCCTGGGCAAGTCACTTAACCCCAATTGCCTCAGCAAAAAAAAAAAAAAAAAATAGGACTAATAATAGCACTTAGATGAGATAATGATTATAAAGCACTTCCTACATAGCGCATAGTGGGCACCATGTAAATATTTTTTATTATAAAATGTATCATAATTTTTATTTTGAAGTTCTAGGATTTCAGATCCTGCTTTTAAATCTGTTCTTCCAAAAAGAATCCACATTCATTCTACTCTCAAAACTCAATTCTTTTGCATATTATTTTTAACCAATAGATGGCACTGTACTCCACCTGAAATAGACTTGAATCAGTCACGTTAGCCATTACTAGTAAAAATTTTAACTTATCCTTCATCTCAAAGAGGAAAAAATATATATACATACATATATACATATATATGTATGTATATTTCTTGTAACTCTGTGGACTAAATTTCTCCACAGGTTTACAGAGACAGAAATAGTGCTTTAAACTCTCTCCTATGGGTAGTATGGCTCTTAGTCCATATATTTCCCTAAACTGGGAAGTTGCATTTGAAAGCATGGTCTTGAATTAGAAAGGGAGAAAAAGGATTAGTGCACAAGGTTGTATCCAATACTGGTTGTGAGTTCTCTTCTCAGATGTCTGGAATAAATTTGGTCACATGCTCATATGTACTACATTAAAAACAAACAAATAGTGATGACAATAAGTAGCACTTATACAAGATAGTCCTTTTGTTTTCAGACACGTGTTAACTCATGTAATCCCTATAGCAATGCTTATGCACTAGGAGCTATAATTATCTTCATTATGTTGATGAACAAACTAATCACAAAGAGATTAAAAGACTTGTCCACAGTAATACAGTAGGGCAGGGTTCTGAGGTCTTCCAGACTTCAAGCCCAGTATCCTTATTCACTTAATCATTTACATACTGCTTTAAGATTTACAAAGCACTCTACAAATATCTCTTTTTAATGTCAAAGCAACCTTAGGAGGTAGGTGGAATAAATATGCCATCAGTGGAGGAAACTGAGGTAGAACGCAATTAAGTCATTTGCCCAGAGGTCACACACATTTTTCAAACCAGATAGGACTCCAGACACAGTACTACAAATGCAATTTCTTCTCAGTCCTTACTGGAGCTAGTGTGGCTTACATTGCTATCTGTGTGGTTGCATGAAGTGTTATTTTCAAGGGGAGAGGGAGGGGGGAGGGGGGATGGAACCCAGATAGAAAGAAGCCTATAAAAGCAGAAACACTGATTTTGATTCCTTTTTTTTTCCCCCTCCAAAAAATAGTCAAGAACTGCTCTCTCACAAAGCCAGGAAAATGTTTTTCCTGTATCACTCTCAGATAGGCTTCAGTACTACCATAGAAATTAAAAGGAAAAAAAAAATTCAATGCCTGATTATTGTATTCACAAAAGAAAAGTAATAAAGGAAAGAAAGTAGGGTTGCTTTGGAGTCACCAAGTCAATGGTTATAATTAGCCTAGATATTTGCAGCTTTGTTCTGAAAACAGGGTAACAACCCAACTCCCAGCACACCCCTGTCACCATTCACTGATAAAACACAGTAATTTTACTCCTATCTCAATATTCCCATGGGACTTACTTAAGGAACCAAGCACTTATTAAATAAGCACCTACCATGTGCCAGGTGCTGTGATAAGTGCTTTACAAATATTATCCAATTTGATCCTTAAAACAATGCTGGGAAAGAGGGGCTATTATTGTTCCCATTTTACAGATTAGGAAACTAAGAAAGACAAAGGTTAAATAACTTCTCTGTGGTTTGGCAGTTAAGTGTTTGAGGCAGGATCTGGCCTGAGATCTTACGGATTCCAATTCCAATAGTGTCTCTCGTTTAATTTTGAATTCAAGGAAGATGGGAGAATATTCTGGAACTCAATGGATGGCAACATTTAAAATGAGGAGGGACTAGTCTAATTGGATAGTGCGAATTTCTTAAGAGGTCTCCAGTTAGCATTGATAGTCAGCAAGCATTTACTGAGAATAATAGATTTTCTTTCTTACCTAGGTAATTTAATATGATTACACTTAGTGTTTACATGGAATTCTTTTCTACTTTAGCTTTTAAAGATTTCTTCTGAATATTTGCTCCTTATTAAGGTGCACTCTTGTGGACTTCCTACTCATCATGATCTAGCTCCCATCTCAGGAAAGTCTATCCATTGTTAATGAAATTTGGGATGGGCACAATGTTTTGAGCACCAAGTATTTTTAGGCTACATGATCTAAGGCGTTATAACATGGGGGAAAGGAGTCAGTATTGGAGTTGGGAAGAAAAAATTCTATTTCTGACAGCTATTGGCTTAGGTAGCATAGCATAAGAGATAGAATAAGCCTTATGCCCTCGATACTTACTGTCTATGTGACTGAGCAAATCAATGAACTTTTTAGTGTCCCAGAAATTAACTCTATAAGCTGCAGGAGAGGTGTTCCACTGCAACGATATAGGAAATTTCTCAATAAGAGTTCTGCACCCAAAAACAAAAACAAAAAAAACAAAAAGCCATAGATGTGGTCCAAAAGAAAAAAAAATACATCTTAATTTTCTTATTCTCATCTCCTTTTCATGACTCAAAATTGTACCTAATTATGGAGATAAATCCTAAAATGAAGGCTGAAAGCTGTCATGTTATCTCCGGAACATGTTTCTCCTAGATAGAACCAGCCCAAACAGGACTTAAATACCCCATCTTTATCGCTCATCTAGTTTTTATTATGTACTGCAGTTGTGAATATACTAAGATGAAGGCAGCTTAGTAAGCTTATGTCTTCAGAACACCCTCAATGATTATTCAGGCAGTGGAAGCTAAAAGGAAAAGCAAAGCCAAGAAAGAACACTGTTCAAAGTAATTTTCCACATCTATAGCAACTTCAAATTTGGCTTTGTCCTACTTTTAAAATTTTTATGTGGATTTTAAGAATATCAGTGTGCTAAATCAAATCTTCACCTCTTACTTTGTTCAAGTTTTATTTTTATCTTTCCAGTTAACTTACCTGCATTCTAGTAAACAATTAACTAAATTGTTAACAAAGAGGTAAAAGTTTGTGAATTCTTTTTACATAACAGTTTACTTTGACATATACAGAAAGAAATATCTTAAAACTAAATGAAGAGGTAGGGAAGTGAAGGTTTTTGTTATTTCAAAGTTGTTGAAATACAGAATTATTTGTTTTACATTCAATATCCTCATTTGGAAAATGAAGGAAAGAATAGCACCTTCCTCCCAAGGTTGTTGTAAGAATAAAATGAAGTAATATCTATAAAGCAATTTTGCTTAAATTTCTATACAATCATTATATACATATTTTACATGCAATCTTAAAAAATCCAGCATGCCTGTGGACCTGTTCTCTGGAAAAGAAACTTAGAAACTTTTCTTTTAAGGTTTCTAAAATCTGGAACAAGAAATATGAAATAGCTTTGAATGCATGGAATAAATTTTGACTGGGAATACAGAAAAATTTAAAGTACAGATAGTGCTAGGGACTTACAGAAAATGTTTCAGCAGACATTTCATGACCTATCTATTTATGGAAATAGTAAAACACTGTTAAAATGAAAGAAAAATAAGGCCAAAATTCATTCCACATAAAGACTTTAATCTTTAATAACACTAAAATAGTTTATGTCTAAGCATCCTACCAGATTGTAGCATACCTGCCATGAACAGTAGTAGATTTGATCACATCCCCTGGAAGAACCACAGAGAGCTCAATGTCTTTATCTATCATGTTTTCTTTCTGCTCCATGATGAAATTAGAGGATTCTATTGACTCATGTGAAGAAACATCAACGTATTTAGTCTCAGCTGGAGGAAGTGGTGCCTTGCCTTTAGGTTTTCTTCTAACAAACAAACATAAAAAAAAAAGAGAATAGGAAATATTAATTATTATATTTAAGAACCAACACTAATGTAGCATTAGGAATAAGTCGATAGTATCAATACGTTCATGTTTCATACAATCAGCTGCTCTTCCCTTTCCCTCTCACCATATTCTATGCTCCTCCTAACTAGACCATCCTGCTTTTGTTCTGCTAACCTAACAAAATTCCAAACCCCAAATGTATTTGTTCCCTAAAATCTTCTCTGACTAATCTAGTAATACTCTATTTAAATAAGATAATATCTGTAAAATGCTCACTTAAAACAGTGTCTAGAACATAGTAGGCTATATAAAAATGTTTATTTCCTTCCTCTCCCAAACCACCCCACCTTTTTGCAAGGTTATTCAGTGCATAGAGTGAGGAGTTGAAGAGAGGAAGACCTGTGTTCAAATCTAGCCTCAGATACTTCCTAACTGTGTGTAATACTGGGAGTATCTTTTTGTGTTTCAATATCCTCATTTGGAAAATGGGGGAAATAATAGCACCTACCTCCCAAAGTTGTTGTGAGAATAAAATAGAATAATATCTATAAAGCAATTTTGCTTAAATTTCTATACAATTATTATTATTGCTATTATTCTCCAAATTCCCACTATATTTGGAGAAGATCATATTGACACTCCTCACGACAGAGCTGTTGTGAGGAAAGCATTTTGTCAAATACTACAGCACTATTAAAATGTGAGTTTTTAATCATTAGTATGGTTTATACCATATAGTTTCTTATATGATAACTTCCTTTCTCCAATTAGTGCATCAGTTTTTTAAAAGGAAAAGGAAATTCTTATCTACTATACACATATGCCATTTAGCACAGCACTAGGAAATAAGAAGCATTCATTAAATGTTGGTTGATGATGCCAAATTTCATAATAATGCATTTTTAAAAGATTAAAGATAATTACTTAATATTATTTTCCAACTCTATTTAATAGGATAATTTCTTAGTTGAACTTCTATAGGAGTAAGTTATTTTGCTCAATTCAACTCAAACTTTTATTAAGCATCTAATATGTATGAGGCACTATAGATGAGGCTAGATCCCATTACTGTAACAATAACAAAACTAGTTCCTGCTTTTCAAGAAGTTTACATTCTACGGGGGGAATGCAAGAAGTACAAACAAGCACAACATAAGATAATGTAAAGATAACAAGGGCATCAGAACTAGAATTTGAAGCTGTGATATTGAGAGGTAAAGATAAGAAGGGAATGTTTTCCTGTCATGAAAGACAATTTCTTACCTAAAAGCCACAATAAAGAAGATCTTCAAACATTCTCTGATTATCATAACAAGTGAAGCACAAAGTATAGAAATATATGCTTGCAAAAAAAAAAAGTTCAATCTATAGGAAGGTCCCTACAAATAAAGCTCACCCCAACCCAATGTGAGTGATACTAGTGTTGATTGTTATTAAATCCCAGAACTCCCTATTGTGTAGTGACTCCAAAAATCATTGGTCCATTAATAAATGCAGGAAAAAAGCAAATGGATAAAAAACGTTCAAAAATAAAACTTGCAATCCATTGAGTTAGTCTAATAACACATCTATCATAAACAATGAGCTGGGCCTAGAATTCAATATTGGAGGAGGAGCTAGAATACATTTGAGAACTTGCGTGATGATATTGCTGATCTAAAATTGCTAAAAAAAAAAAAAAAGTGTCTTTTAATACCGCTGCTCTTAACAGAAAGGCAATTTAAAATGGCAGATAAAAGAACCAGGGGTAGATTAAAAAATGACCTTGGTTATTTCCTTTCACATATTCCCTAACCCTATGAAATCATGGATGCAGGCAATTCTCTCCCCAAAATAAAATCCTAGTTGTGACATGTGGCTTTGATTCATGGAATAACATAGTCTCAGAAGAATCAAAGTTACAAATTACCCAAAGGAAAACGGAAAAGAACACGTGAGGCTGCAGTATTTTGCAATGAAAGAATATTGTCACACCAGGAGGAAAAACCAGAGGCCACTAATTCATACATAAGAGTCTCTCAGGCTACATATTGACAGTTTAAAATGTGATATTATCTATTTTTTATATATTTTATTAAATATTTCCCATTTATAGTTCAAACTGGTTCAAGTGCATGTTGTGAGTCCCACGAAACTGGTGAATTCCAGGTCTGACACCTTTAGTATTGCCACTAAGGAAGAAAAGGTGAGTTAATCATGTACTGAGAGTAAAGAATAACAATCAGAATGCTGCATGGCCATTCTAGAACATTAGAACACTCTTAGGCCATCACAATGTGGGACAGATTCTTTGTGTTAGATTTATGAAAGGGCATGAATGAAGATTATTCAAGATGAGAAGACAAAATGGGCTATGATCAATCCTGATGGACTATTTTCATGGATGAGAGTACAGATCCATGGAATATTTTCATTCAGTAGACTTTCTCCATCTAGTTTCAGGGTCCTTATCTATGTATTATACTTGGTTTCCAAGATTCAGTAAAATGATAAGATTTCTTTTTTGTTGCTATTCAGTCATTTCAGTTATGTCTTACTTTGTAATCCCATTTGGGGTTTTTTTGGCAAAAATACTGGAATAATGTACCATTTCTTTCTCCAATTCATTTTATTATCTGAAGACACTGAGCCAAAAAGGGTTAAATGACTTGCTCAGGGTCATTTAGGAAGAATTTGAACTCACAAAGATGAGTCTTCCTGACTCCAGATCTAGCACTCTATTCACTGTACTACCTATTTGTCCTACACATTATAGACCTGCTTGTTTATCTTGCTGGCAATGGAATAACATTGACTTTTTTTATTTTCCATGACTTCCATATGTTTTCCGTTTACTCACTCATCTAAAACTGACATTTTAAACAGCTCAAATTAATTTAATGACTTATTGGTTAATCAAATGAATAATAGTCGCTTCTGTTTTAAATAACCTTATTATTTATATAATTTTGGTCTAAAATTTAATTACACACCAAATAAAAATTTTGAAAATTTATCTTTTGGTCTGATAAATATTATTTTAAAAGCAAATGTTAGTGGTTTTCACTCAAGGTATCATTTTGCAATTTGTAAAAAAACAAGTAACTCATGCAAGTGTTCCTTTTCCAAGGAGAACTTTATTCCAATGTCTACTCTTTTATACTTTTAGAATTAAATTCAAAGTCAAATTAATTTAATAGTGTCAATAATGTCAGCATTTATAGTTTCCAAAATGAACTCAGACTATCTGGGTAAGACTTTAGCACATGTGTAATTTTCATGGTACACATATTTGTTTATTTAAAAAAAAAAAAAGTCATCTCTATTGGTTTTTAAAAACGTATTCAGGGGCAGCTAGGTGGCGCAGTGGATAGAACACCAGCCCTGAAGTCAGGATGACTTGAGTTGAAATCTGGTCTCAGACACTTAACATTCCCTAGCTGTGTGACCCTGGGCAAGTTACTTAACCCCAAATGCTTCAGCAAAAAGCAAAAAAAAAAAAAAAAGTATATTCAATATTTGGTACAAATATCACACTTTTGGAACCAATATGTGGCAATTTAAATACTTTCTAATAATACTAAAGAAATGTTATATTTTTATTTACCTTATTTCAAAACATAATCTTTAAAATATAGCAAGAAAACAAAATCAATACACTTAAAATGGAAGCATTTAATTGGGAAAAATTTTTGAAGGAAATTCTTTAATAAAGATCTGATATTCAAGAAAAAAGAAAGTGAAGAGAGGGGAAGGGAAGGAAAACTCTTCCTTGCCTTGATTCTTTTTTTCTGCCCCCCTTTGTTACTCCTGCTTCGAAAGAACTTATTTTTTTCTGAAGGTTTTTTTTTTCCCTCCTTCAATCTTTTCTTTTCTATGGTTTCTTTCTAGTGGCTTATTGACAAGAATTCCAATTTTCATTCGTTTATAAAATGACTCTCAAACTCATTTCTAGTCTCTCTCTCTACTTCCACAATTGCACAGGTCTGCTTGTCCATTTTTCCCCTTTATTTCATACCAGTACCTTAAACTCAATGTATAACGCATAATTCACCATTTAATGTCATTTTTCTGGTCCACTGGTCTAGAAAACTTCACTGTTTTTGACTCTCTCCTATTTTTCAAAACACAATTAGTTGTCAAGTTCTATAATTGTCATTTTCACAATTATCCTTTATTTGCATTTTCTTATCACCTTTCAATTAGACTGCTACAATTATCTTCTGGACTCTAGGCTGTCTCCATCTATTCCATTCCATAGCCTCCCATAGATTAAGGTTCTTGATATACAGTTTTACATTATTCCTCTGATCAAAACTCTTCAATTGTTTCCCAGTACCCAGCTAAAATAGACTAAACTCTAAGCCTGGCATACAAAATAAATTTTTATCTTGCCTCCAATCCAGATTTCCAATATTTTTACAATTATTCTCTTAGAGGAACTCTGCATTTCAACCAGACTGTTTTGTTTTTAAATTACTTTTATGTTAAATTTTATTTTTACAAATATCTGCCTTTTCTCCTTCTCCCTTTTTCTTTCTCCTCATTGAGAATATAAGAAAAATAAAACTCCATTTTCAAACACATATTTTCAAGCAAAGCAAATTTCTACATTGTTCATATCCATAAAATACCCATCTCATCTACATTGTGAGTTCTTTGCTTCTCCAGTAGGAGGAAGTGTGTAGCATGTTTCATTATGGTACCATGGAATTGTGGTTGATCATTTTTTGGATAAGTTTGTTTTTTGTTTTTGTCTTTTTTAGTTGTTTCTGATCACTTCCACTATATAAAACCATAAAATCTTCTTGAGTTTCTCCAAAACCATCTCTTCAATATTTCTTATGGTACAATAACTGTTCTATCACATTCATAAGTCATAACTTGTTCAGCTATTTCCCAGCTGAAGATCACCCTCTCAGTTTCCTAGTTCTTTATCACAACAAAAGAGCAGCTAGAAATGTTTTCATACATAAGGGTCAAACTTATCCTTTTTCTGTGATCTCTTTTGGGTAAAAATTTAGTACTAAAATTATTGGATCAAAGAATATGTACAGCTTAAATATGCATTTTATAACTTTTTAGGCATACACACTGCATTCCAGAATGTCTGGATCAGTTCCAGTTCTACCAATAGTCTATTAATGTATCTTTTCCCAGAGTCCCTCTACCATTTGTCATTTCCTACTTTTGTCACGTCATACTTGTTAAACTGAGAGCGAGGTAGAACCTCAAAGTTCAGACTCAGTATTCTTCAGACCTTATTTCACACACACACACACACACACACACACACACACATCCATATATATGTATATATATATATATATATAAAATGCTATAATATATGTATGTGTGTATGTGTGTATATATATGTGTGTGTGTGTGTGTGTGTGTGTGTGTGTGTGTGTGTGTGTGTGTGTAAATGTTTTATATTGTTTGTTCCTTCCCTACATTTCTATTAAAATGTAACTATTCTTCAATACTATATCTCAATTACCTTTCTTTCCTCCTACCTTTGTTATTGTTTTGGTGAGGCAACTGGGGCTTGGGGCTAAGTGACTTGCTCAGGATCACACAGTTAGTATTAAGTGTCTGAGGTCACATCTGAACTCAGGTCCTCTGGACTTCAGGGCCTGTGCTTTATCTAATGCGCCATCTAGATGCCCCCACCTCCTGCCCTTTAAAAATAAAATTTTGATATGTTTTATTTTTATATCCCTCTACCAATTTTTTTTAAAAGACTAAAATGAGAAACAAAATCAGCAAAATTGATTAATATATTTTTAAAAATTTATAACATATGCAAAATATCTCAGCCATAACACCCCTCTTGTATGTGTGGGGTCAATATGGGGGAAACACTATATTATTGGAAGTCTCATATGTCTTCCTTGGGGGCATACTTATTCTTTGTGATCTTAGAACATTTGCATTCTTTTTTGACTAATTTGATTTTTTATTTTTCTTTTCCTTGATATTTTTGTAATCATATACATACATTTATGCATATATATTGCTTTCTTGACTCTGTCTATTTCATTTGCATCAGTTTCCAAAATTCTTTCAATGTTTCTCTTGACTTATTGTGCTGGATATTTCCTTCCTTCCTTCCTTCCTTCCTTCCTTCCTTCCTTCCTTCCTTCCTCCCTCCCTCCCTCCTTCCTTCCTTCCCTCCTTCTTTCCTTCCTCTCTCTCTCTCTCTCTCTCTCTCTTTCTTTCAATAAATAGTATTTTATTTTTTCCAATTGCATGTAAAGAGTTTTCAGCTTTCATTTTCATAAGATTTTAAGTACCAAATTTTCTTCCCTTTTTCCCTTTCCTTCTCCCCAAGACAGCAAGCACTGATATAGGTCATATATGTACAATCATGGAAACATTTCCACATTAGCCATGTTATGAAGGAATACTCAGAGAAAAAAGGAAAAGCCACAAAAAAAAAAAAAAAAAGTCAATGAACTCAGTGGGAATATGTGTCCATCAGTGAAATTTCTGGGTCAAAGAAACTGGACATTTTAGCCCATTTTTTTTGCATGATTCCAAGTTACTTTCTAGAATAGCTGTACTAATTCAGCATTCTATCAATAATGTATCAGAAACACTATCTTACAATAACCCTTCCAATATTGATTTTTTAACTAAATTTTGTCATCTTGTACAATTTACTGGAGTAAGGTGAAATCTCAATAATTTTCTTTTGTCTTTCCCTTTTATTGGTGATTTGAAGCATTCTTTCATGATGTTTAATAATAATAATAATATATATTATTATAAATAGAGAACTATTTGTTCAAATCATTTGACCACTTAATTACTGTCTCCTACTCAATTCTAAAAGCACTTTATATTAATCAAAGAGCATCTCTCTAAGTGTTTATTATGTGCTAATAATGAAGAATGAAGCAAAAACTATTCTCAAAGATCTTACATTTTAACAGAATTATAGGACCTGTATAATGTTTTTATTGCTTTCCACTAATTTTTGTATGTATCATCTATATTGGCTAAACTATTAAGATATTTAAGGGCAAGGACTCATTGTTCAGATATTGAAAAGCCTTCACAGTCTGAATCCAATCTATCTTCTCAACCTTATTACCTACTGGTATGCAAGAGAAACCTGTTGTAGCCAAATTGTCTGCTCATTTCTCCCCAAAAGAAAAGCATGATATGCTTACTTTCCTACCTTCCAGACTTTCCTTCATTCATTATCCAACCCTTGAGAACTCAGCTACTAATCCCTGAATTTCTTAATATTCCCACATTCTGAATCTCATCCAACCTTCAAGGCCCAAGGTCAAATCACACCTCTTTCCTGCTTAACTATTTAATAAATACTAGTCTTTGAGCATATGACTAAACCATACTAGATTAGGCTTTTACTTTAAGGTACTCATTTTCCTGGAGAGACCATGACTTGACTTGTATTATTTATATCCTAATCCATGTAAATGAGCTGTGCAAGTTGTAACAGGGCTCTGTTGTACTTCATCAGGTTTTATTAACTGGATACTTGGTACTTCTTAAATCAAAATAGGCAGTTTTGTAAACTTTAAAAAAAAGTCTACTCAAATCTGAAGGGTTCATCTAATGAATAGTAATTTATTGTCTGTTGCATTTTTTGTAACTTGAAAGTCACTAACAAGATGCTAGATGCAGGGCTAAAATACCCCCATATACACATTATCTTATTAGAGTAATCATGCAAAATATTTTAAGTAGCAGTGTTATTTTAAATAGCAAAGAGCAAGATAACCAGCAAATCATTTAATCTCAAAAAATCTGATGCATTTCCTTCTATTACAAGGTTGATGCTAAAGTGATTTTATATAAAATAAATTATGTTCTATTATTTAAGTGTGTTTCAAGAGAAAAAATTTCCATCCCACCCCTAAAGCTAAGGTACAATAGTTCTACTTTTAAAAAAATCTTTCTCATATATATCTTGCCTTAACTCTTCTCTATTTCTATTGCCACCAGTCAAGTATAGGTCTTTATTCAAATATACTTTACCCATATTGGCCTCTTAAAACCTTCTCAATTCCATGTGTTATTCTGCCAACCATTCTTCACACCACTATTACACATTTTCCATGTCGATAAATCAAATTAACAAGTATTTCTTAAGTGTCTAAGACCTGTAAGGCCAATATGCTAAGGGCTAAGCATATAAGGTCAAAGAATTGAAATAATCCTTACTCACAAGGAACTTCCAGAGAGGAAGATGGTACAAATAAAAAAATATGCATATATATGTATAAACATTAATATGCAGGCTCTATTCTATGTTCTCTGCATAAATCATTGCAGCAAATACACATCAACACCTCAAGTTTTTGAAAGGAATTGTTGGGGACTCAGGGAGAATAAGTGACTTGCTTGAAAACTGGTTTTCTTCTCATGTTCTTGCCTCATTACATCTAAGATTAAATGAAGGCTATAAGTAACACATGCTTAGCAGTAGGTTCAATTGTAGCTCTAGGTCCTTTTTATACAGAATATCTTTTATCTTCAACAATTTTCAAGCTTCTCTGCACAGAGATTCTGATTTGGGCCATGTCAGACATAAAATTTAAATGGGACAGAATCCTCCTCCACTGCCTCTTTTTTCAAAATTTCGTTTATTTTACTTTTAATTAATGAAATAAAACAAGTATTTGCATGATATTGTAGAAGAACAGGATGAATTCATGTGAAACTGCAAATCTAATGTACTACTTGCTGTTTCTTTTTAAATATAATAAAGTTATCATGTAACTTTCCTTGTCCTAGAAATAGCTACCAGCAGACAAACACACATACATACAAACACAAAGTCATTCTATTTCTACTCCTATTTATCAGTTCTTTCTCTAGATGCAGATAGTGTCTTTGCAGGTTACAAGTTGACTTGGGTATTTATAAAGCTAAAATGACTTATTCAAAGTTTTTCTTAAGACAATATTTGCTTTTACTGTATATAATGTTTTCTTGGTTCCGCTCATTTCATTCTTCATTATTTTGTGCAAGTCTAACCATTTTTTGTAAAATCAACAAGTTCATCATTTCTTATAGCACAGTAGTATTCCATCACAATTACACTACCTTCCCTCTTCCCTTTCCTATAATTAACATTTGATATTCATATAGTACTTTATAGTTTAAGAAAAGATCCTCATAACAAACCCATGAGAAATGTATCACGAGTTATCTTTGTTAATTCTCAAAGCATTACACTAAAGTAAAGCTTAGAAAAGGTCTGACAGAGGACTTAGATGAGTATGTTTGGGTTTGGGATATCAGGGTGTAAAGATGAAAGCACCCTAATGGTATGCTGAATAAGTTCACTACCTTTATATACTAATATATTCTTGAAGACAGTGTAGCACATTAAAGAGCATTCAAGTCCCACTTCTGACATATACTCTGGCTATGGAATTCTGAAATACTACTTCAGGGAAAATGGTGATCTGCATCCATAAAAGGAATTTCTGATCTAGGAGTTCTTTATACTGATCCTAACCCTCTTATTATAAGTTATGTTACCTCAAGGATTCAGGAGATCATAGGCCAATGAGTAGGAAAGGGAGAGTTATGGTTTATAGAAATGACAAAAAATAAGGGTCTCAAAGCATCAATTCTCCCCATTTTACACTTTAAGAAGCTAAGGTTTAGGGATGAAGCAGCTTGTCTAAGGTCACACAGGTATTAAGTAAAAAGTGGAAGGATTTGAACTGAGTGGTCTTTGCTTACTGCAGGTGCTTTATGCTATCTACTACATTAAGCTGACTCATCTTTTTGGAATGTATGTTGAACTAGGATCTCCCCTTTCCCCAACAGCTAGTTTCCTATGTTTCCATTCCCCTGTCCTTCACTGATTTTTATAAAACATAGTTAATCTTTAAGCTCTTTAGCAAACCTGGAATCTCCTTTTTTTACATCAGCTTGCACTCTCCACTCACTTTTTTAAACAAATTCTTTTCTTTGAGGTATTGCCATAAATAATTGGTATTCTTTCATTACTACTCAACGGTCACAACTCTTGTAATTTGTTTCCTTCTTTACGTCCAACTATCAATGATTTCTAGAAGATCTGCAATATAGTCTTGATAATTCCTTAAAAGATCAGGTTTTCTAACAGAAAATATCCCCTACTTTATTTCTATACAGTTATATGACAGCTAATAGCATTAATTCATTATTCATATAAGTAAAATAAATATTAATAATTTAAGGGGATATATTACTATTAGTTTATTATTTTATATTTCCTACCCAGCAAATCAGTTACCAATTCCTATGGATTCTATTTCTGCAGCGAAATCTATCTTAGCATTCCCTCTGTGCCTATCTTGTCTCCTCTCTTGTTTAGATTATAAAATAGCCTAAAGGAAATGGCCCTCCTCCTCTCTCCAATCTAATAAATATATTTTGACAAGAGGTTTGTTTGTTGTTTTTTTTCCCTCCTTTATAAAGCAAAGATCTGATCATTTTGCTGGGTTTTTTGGTTTGCTTTTTTAAAACCCTCATTGACTTCTACTGACCCACACATCAAAATCTACTCCCTCCGCCTGGCATTCTTCAAGAACCTCTAAAATCTGTTTCTGTTCAATCTTTCCACCTTCTCTGACACTGTTTCCTTTCACATGTTCTGTCTGGTCAAAAATGGGACTTCTTCTTAACCCTGTTCCTCTTCAACCTGTAAAGAAGTCAAATTTTGTATTCTTCCATTGATATAAGTACCTCTAATTGAGAGGTCTTCTTTCTGCATCCTTCTGACTTCAATCTTCATCTCTTAAAATCCTGCCTATCTTTCAAGGTCCAATTTAAATTTGTCTTTAAAAGATGCAAGTTTCGCCTGGAGAGACTCGCATGAACTGATGCTGAGTAAAACAAGCAGAACCAGGAGATCAATATACACAGCAACAACAATATTATATGATGATCAATTCTGATGGACATGGCTCTCTTCAACAATGAAATGTCTCAAACCAGTTCCAATTATTCAGTGAAGAAAGCCATATACACCCAGATAGAGGGATATGAAATATGGACCACAACATATCATTTCCATGATCTCTATCGATGTTTGCTTGCATTGGGTTTCCTTTCTTAGATATTTTTTGTTCATGTAGATACGATTGTTCTTGCACAGCAAGATAAGTATGGAAATACATATACATATATTTGACTTGTCAAGTATTTTAATATAACTAACATGTAATGGACTTCCTGCCATCTAGGGGAGGGGAGGGGACTAGGGGGAAAATTTGTAACGGAAAGCTTTGTAAGGATCAATGTTGAGGAACTACCCATACATATGTTATGCAAATAAAAAGCTTTAATAAAAAATTTTTTAAAAGATGCAAGTTTCAATCCTTGCTCTGTCATTTACTACTGCTGTGTTAATGGGCAAGAATCTTTATTTCTTGGGGATTCGATTTTTGTATTTGTGTAATTCAGGGATTGGAAGTGAGAACCTAGCATTGTAAAGCCAATTCTGACACTCTTAAGTCAGACAGTCAATGTCTTTCTAACTCTTAACATTCTAGTTTCTATATAATTCCTTCACAAATCACCATAAATATCGGGGTTTTACAACAAAGTATGTATAGTATAACTTCTAAAGAGAATAAAGTCAGTTATCTAGTCAGTCATTATTAGGAAAAATTTAGTGGCTGAATGGAGGATGAATTGAAGCTGGGAGAGGTTGATTGAGGCTGGCAGATCCACCAGCAGCTATTACAATAATTAAGGCATGAGGTGACGAAGAACTATACCAGAGATGTGGCAGTTTCAAATGATCTATGCAAGGGATGCCATAAAGGTGAAACAGACCAGGGCAATAGATTGAATTGAGTGGGTAAGAGGGAAAAAGAGAGTATAGAATCCCAGAATGCCAACCAGGTTGTGAACCTGAGGGACTGGGAAGATGGTGTTAGGGTAGGAGGAAGGGGAGAATGTTTAGGGGAAAAGATAATGAGTTATGTTTTGGACATAGTGAGTTTGTGATGTCTACTGGATTTCCCAGTTGAAGATGCAAGACTGGACTTTAAGGAAGGAAAAATGGATTTGAGAACCATCAGCAAAGAAATGATAATTAAATCCTTGGGAGCTTTGTTAGGTTGACTCCATCAATCACTCACTGATTGTTTTTAGTTAAACTCAGCTAACTCCCTTCAAGAAATTTTCACTTATATTTATACCAGAGACAATACTGTAACAAACCATATAGGACTTTGTAATGTGGCTTTAAAATTTTTTCAAGTTCATTTTTTCTTTTAGATGTAGCATATTAAATCAATCAATACATTGTACTATGTATGTGCCCAGAATAGTGTTAGGTACTGGGGATACAAACAAGAATGGAACAATTCCTAATCTCAATGTTCCTCTTTTTAGGTATTTAAACCCAATTGCAAAAAAAAAAAAACATTTTATATGAGGTTGTCCGGTAGAATGTAAGCTCTTTGAGAGTTGAGATTGTTTGTTTGTTTTTTTTCCTACTCTGCCTTGACAGGAATTATCCCCATTTTTCAGATAAGGAAACAGGTTCAGAGACAGTTAAAAAACTTGCTTATGGTCACATTGCTAATAAATGACCAAGATGGGACTTGAATCAATGTCTTTCTAACAGTTAACATTCTAGTTTCTATATAATCCCTTCACAAATCACCATAAATATTGGGGTTTTACAACATTTTATTTTCAACTTTCCCCCAGTGATTTGTCATCTATAAATGTGTGTTGACTAATTCATGGTAACTTACAGTCTCAAGAGAAAGTGAATTAATTTATATTAAGTTTAGAAACATTCTAAAATACATTAGCTCTTTTTTTGGCCTAGAAACAACAGAAGGAAGTGACAAAGAAACATACAGTATTCACAATGATAAGAGAAGATGCCTAAGGAAATAGGTGGGTCTAAAAATGAAACAAAATCTAAAAACAAACCTATATATTGTGCCAAGTACCCTACATGAGAAAGCACCATATTCATATTCTTAGCATGAGGCTTTGTTCAGAAATAGTTATTGAATGTTCAAAACATTTTTTCCTTATTATCTTAGTCTTTCATGTAATAGATTTTGCTGTGTTATAAGTTAACAATTTCCAATAACCAAAAGCAAAATTTTTAAAAAAAATTGCTCATTTGCCCTTAGAATAAAAATTAGCTAGAAATATTTAAAATACTTGTTATTGTAATCTTTCCAGAAACAAAATCCACTAAATAATATACCAAGTCCATAAAACTACATAGGTACTATTATTCATATTAATTTATCTGTATACATTTATCCTACCTTAAAGCTCATGATATTTTGAATAAGAAGGCATTTCAGCAACCTCCTACTTAGACAAATGAGGAAGCTGGCATCAGAGAATTCATAAAACTTATCTAAAGTCATACAAGTAAATAAATAGGATTTTAATCCTCTGACTTTAAATCCAATGTTTTTTCTACTGTATTTTGTACCGCATCTCAAATAAGAGTTCCTTTACAAACTTAAGACTTACATTAAGAACAAACAAGAAGAAGAAACAAAGTATGTTAGATTAATTATAGTTTCAGTGCTAAGCTAACACCAGAATTTTTGATTTATGTATTGCTCTCCCCTCACATCATTTATACAGTATCTTTACAACACAAATATACCATCATTCTGCTGAAGAGATGAGTCAAGTAAAATGTTCTTTAGGTTTAGAACCTTCAGACAATAAGTGGCAATCAGCATCATTGCATGAAGTGACATCTTTGTGATCACAAATCCATATGAGTATTTCATGACTAAATGTATATATCCATTAATTAGTCTAGTTTTAGATTTTAAACAATTTCTCTTGAATGTGAAGCTTAAGGGACCTTTTTTAAAAAAAATTAACACAAATACTAAATCTCATATGTAATCTACAACTTTTCCTTATCCTTTAAATTTGTAATCTAGAATTTCTGTTTGAAGAAATAAATTCAAACTTGGCTTCAATGCATACATCACAAAAGTACCTTTCACAAAAGTATTTAAAGTGTCCAATTCATTATATATATTTACAATATAGTTTAAGTATGACAGTTGTTTTCTTGGGGAAGAATTCACATCTGTAATAAAATTCAAGTTCAGGATTGTCCATCAGTTATTAAATAGTCAAACAATACAGTCAACTCTTAATTCAGAAATGACTTTGAATCTCCTCTGTATCACAATTCAACATGATCAAAAGAAAACATGGTCAGAGCTGTCACAAAGTTAGATATGGCTTGTGTTTATGTGTATGAGTAGGGAGGGAGAGATGGGGAAAGAAGGGAGAAAAATTTGGAATACCAAGGTTTTGCAAAGTGAATGTTGAAAACTATCTTTGTACTTATTTTAAAAAATAAAAGGTATTATAAATTTAAAAAAAAAATATTTAGGATACCATTGTATGAAAAAATCAGCAATTGATTTCCCATATTCCCAAGATTCCCTCCTTTTCCTTGTCTATCCTGTTCTTTGGGGCTATAATGCAGACTTTGGAGAGGAGAAAAAAATAAAAGATATTCAGGACATCTCTAACCCATATAAGTAGCTACCATTGTTAGAAGAGTATTCAGGCGTCAAGTATAAATTTAAAAAAAAAATCAAAACCTTTCTTCCATTCACTGGCTTGGGAATAATTAGAGAACACACTTTCGAACAAGTTATAATGGGATATTCAAAACCTAAGGTATAAAGATATTTGGATGTTCTTCTCAAATTTCATTTTATCACTTCTAACCAATACAATTTCAAGGGTTAGCATCATTATTTAAAATCTTTCAAGCAAGACTCCAAATAGATTAAATACATAAATATATTCTTTTTACATTTCATTTGAATTGGTTTAACAAATATATCCACTTTCTATGGCTTCCAAAGAGCAAGTTTTATTATTTTTTATATTATATGCTCAAATGGTTAAGTTCCTCTTTTTACCTCCAAGATTCTTTGTCCCACCCTTCATTTACCAGACTAGTGATTTTCTTCCAAAAGACATATGAATCAGAGGGAGGAAACAAAACATTCCAGATGTATCTCCCACCCCACTCTCCTCACTAATGACATCATTAAGCCTGTCTATTTATAATTTCACCATCTGAACTCACAACCCACAAGGATCACTGGATTGGTACAGTTGTTAATCCTATCAGTCTCTGCTTAAAATAATTAATCTAATCTAATCTAATCTATAATTTGCTAATTCTGAAATTTAATACTTAAATGAAAACCATTAAGACAAAATTTTATTTCTTATATATTGCTATAGAAAACTGATTTTAAATTGTAGTTTTGAAATAAATCACAAAGTTATACTTTTCCAGATACATTGACCATTTCTGTTTTGGCCCCACCCTGTCAGGTTTTCATTATCTTCCCACTTCTAAAGAAACCTCTTCTTTTTTGCTAAGTACTAGTCAGCCATGCAATAATGAATACTTACATCATAGATCCACAGACTAACTTCCTGGAACTCTGGTATTCCCCACAATACAAAAATGAATTCACAAGGGAAAAAAAAAAACACTAAATTCCACCAAAAATACCAATATTTTCTCTTTTTTCTGTTTTCTCCTTGAGGTACAAGAAACTCCAACTGAAATAAGGTGGGATTTTAATTTTAACTAAGGCGATCTTTTGACTACCCAAAACTATTTCAAATAATATTAGCATCTACAAAGGCATTTATTTTCACTGTAATTTTGGTTTTCCTCTGACATTTATATCAAACCAGGCACATATTTAAGAGGTAGCACTGGTATGGTTTGTAATGGAATGGAATTTCTACCATACTCAGCACAAACACAAATACCATCATTCCAGCTGGACAGACAAATCATGTTATGTGTTCTTTAGATTCAATCAGTTAGCAAAGTAGCATGTATTCCTAGAGAAGTTCTGAAATCAAGGGCAAGGCAAGGCTAAAATTTGATTTCCTGTTTCCCTATTCAAAGTCATCTCCTGAAACTAAACTTAACATTCTTCTATCCAAATCAAAAGATATTCATATTTTTAAAAAGATTAAAGAACCTCTGGATAAATGCTGCTTTTGAAAATGTATTCAGAAGAATAATTTAGGCCCTCTGTCATAATGAAAGTAAGTTAAGATAGCGAGTTGAAATAAATCAAAGACCAAGATTCCCATGTCATCTTTAACATGTTATTAAATTCCTAAGAATCTCAGTTTTCTTTCATTTATAACATATGGATAATGAGTACAATGCTCCCTATGTCATAGGATTGTCATAATGATTAGCAATTCCTTTCAGTTCTAAAATACTACAAAATAGGTAAAATTAAAAGCTTAAGTTAAGCAGAAAGGCTTCAAACAAGAGGATTATATTTATTAAAATTGTTACTGTTCTTTACACAGAACTATACCATCCATGGTTATACCTCTGAAAGTCTCTTAAAATAGCTTTTGAAAAAAGTCTAACAGATAATATTAATTCCATTTTGGGTAGATTGTTGATCTTACACATAATTCAGAGGACAAGGCAAACATTTAGAAATAGTCTTTTACCCTCCCTGACAATATAAATGAAGTTTGGAGCAGTGCATGACTTTTCTATGTGAAAAAGGAAAAATGGATAATGCAAATAATTAAATCTCAAACACACTGATTCAAAGAGGTAGAAATTCTTCCTTTTTCTTTTTGCTACTGTAAGAATTTTAAGGAAAAATAAAGGAGATTATGTAGAACCTTCCTAAAACCAAAAAGGAATAGAAAACAGCAGAGATTTTTCTAGTCTTTCTTACTTTAAAACTAAATAAAACAATGTGCAAATTTCCCCTTTCATTTAAAATTCTCCTTTTCATTAAAAACACATACTAGAAAGAAAATAAGCAACAAATTATAAAATTAAATTTCTGACACTATAAATCTTATTAACTATACAAATATATACATGCATATTTTTATATATACTTAGAGCATTACCTAAAAGCCTTTGGTTTAATTTATTAAAAAAAAAAAAAAAAAGGTATCACTCACTTGGACATTCCCAGCATGAGACTCTAAAACTGACTGTCTGCTTCTGTTACACTCATGATAAACTGTAGCATTAGTAAGTGCCAGGCACTTCCTAACACTAGCAAATATCTTTTTTTTTTTTTTTTAAAGGAATTTACTGATCTTACAGAATTCTTCCTGGAAGTAATAATTTCACGGCATAAAAAAAAAAAGAAAAAAAAGAATGTATTTCCCATAGTATTTTTTTTTAGTCTTCCACATTAATTATTTGAACTGCAAAGAAAGAATTTTATTTCTTTTATGGTCTTATTCTACTTCAAGTATACTTCTACAATATCAGTTTGTGTAACTTTAAAATTCTAACATTTACACAGAAAATAGAATTTTTTAATAAGTACCAAAAAAGTCATATAGTATTTAAGATTACATGTATTACAAGCCATCAGGGGAAGAGAGAAAGAAGTATTCTAAAATCAGTTGGAGATTAATAAAGGAACATGTTTAAATTATGGTTTTTTCTGTTTACTCCCTGTATAACCTCAGGCAAGTCGTTTTATCTCTTAAGGCCTCAGTTTCCTCATTTGTCAAATGAGACTTGAAACCTTGGAAGAAGCACCCTATTTATTTAAAGCTTGGAAAAAACAACAACAACAATATATACATATATATATATAAAGGAAATAGGGTAACTTGTTAACATTTTAAAAATCCAAGAATAAAAATTCTGTTTGAACCATTATTTTGTAGCCTCTACCGTCAAGAAAAAAGCAAAGAAAGAATGATGTAATGTAGTTCTCACAGTGTATATTTGTGGTATAATGGTAGTGCCCCAAGCAATACTTGAAGCCTACAAAATCATAGGACAGTTGTCTAGCTACACCGGTAGAGGATGTGTTTCCTTTCTAAAGTACTGCACAATCCCTGGCACATTAAAAAATGCTTGATAAATATTTAGAGATCAAATGAAACTCCCTACAAAAAAATAAAGACCGTTACCCCACCTCGGCCTAACATTCCATTCCAAAAATTTACTAAACAGTAGCCAGGATCCAACCAGTTTTTTCTACTATAGGACTACTACAAGCCCTGTAAAAGGCAAGATCTGAAGTTAATGGGTACCTTATTCCCTTGTCAGCTCTGGATAATTATTAAATCAAGCAAGATCAGACCTACAGGGCTGGTCTTTAGAGAAAATGCTGATGGAAAGTAACTGGCACAAATATGATTAATAGTGCAATAATCCCTACTTTACTCCATTGTCACCAGAAAAGAGTCAAAAATGTCAGTAAAGATAACACTATTCTAATTACAAGTGCACACCAGAATACACTTATTTATATGATTCATACGATAAAGTTATAAAGTATGTATTTTCTCTACTAGTACCAAGATATTTGCCTGCAATACATCTGACTGGGTGAAAATAAGAATTCTTGC
The DNA here is from genome assembly GCA_023553655.1 of Myrmecobius fasciatus. Classification (NCBI taxonomy): domain Eukaryota; kingdom Metazoa; phylum Chordata; class Mammalia; order Dasyuromorphia; family Myrmecobiidae; genus Myrmecobius; species Myrmecobius fasciatus. Next base: position 660,944 of record JAJPUD010000318.1, read on the forward strand.
TAAGCAATATAAAACAAATTCAGTTGGTCTTTGATAATCTTATTTTTTATGAAGGCCATACTTTTTATTGGCATCAGGCTTAAAATATTCAGTTAATCTTTTCTAAACACAACTATGGGATGGGGTGAACCTCTCATTACTTCATAGATCGTTGTCCTGAATCATCATCCAGGTCAAAGAATAAAGAATTAACAAACAGATAGATAGATAGATACATGGCTACAAAGATGACAAGTTTAATACATCTATATGTGTATGTGACTCCTACTTATAACTAAAATTTTTCTTAAAAGAAAAACCAAGATGTATTCTGCAGAGAACTGAATCAAACTTAATAAAAGCAGGGTTTTTTTCTGCATAGCTTTTAATGAGCTGATCGACTCCACCTGTGCCACTTCCCAGAGGCACATAGCCTATTACAATAGTGCTTTGCCCAATCTTACACACGCATGTTCAGACAGGTTAGAGGAAGAAAAAAAATCTTATACAAATCCTCTATACAACCAAGCTGTTTCATTCTCCTGATTAAAGACTGGTAGAGGTTAGCGCTTTCTTTTATATGTTTTCAAACTAGATATGGTCCCAATGTTTCCTTCTAGGATGAAGAGAGATGAACTAGGTGAAAATTAGGAAGGGAAAAGTAAAAGATGATCAGTAGAAGACATAAATCAGACTACACCTTAATTGTTCCCCAGGTGAATTTTCATATAGTATTTGAGGTACAGCAAGTGTGAAAGCTTATATGATGCATTTAGAAATTAAGAGCCCTTCACTTCAGGTTAATTGTAGTGTTTTTCTGTTTTTATTTTCATGGCAGGTTGTGGGTTTTTTTTGTTTGTTTGTTTGTTTGTTTTAATTAAGAATCTACTAGTATCTTACTCCACCCTTCTTACTACTTAAAGATTTTTCAGGCAACAAGAGTCAACAAGGATTTATGGTGCATTCACTGTGTGCCAGGTACCACGCTAGATATAAAAATGCAGAATACATTCTAATAAGAGAAGGCAACACAGGAAAAGGGAGCTGAAAAGAGAGGAAGAAAAAAAAAGCAAGTCTATAGGGACATGGTAGACAAAGTCTTGTTAATGAGTAGTGCAACTTGGAGAGTCAGTGAGACCTAACATCTCTCTGAAAGGGAAGCTTTTTCTACAAAATACCAAAAGAGTCAGTAAATTCAGCAGGAAAAACACCTGAATGTATTAGTTCATTCAAATGGGTTTCAATTAATTAATAATAATCAATCCTTCAGTCTTATATCAAGATAGCCTTAAAGATGGTTTGTTTTGAAGGTGGATTTTGTGAAGTCCAAGACTTGTAGTAGGGTGGCTGAAAACAGAATGAGGGATATGAAGCTCCTGAATCATATTTTCATTTGTCCCATCTTAGGAATTTGTTCAACCACTTTATTATGATTGTGGACAGTGAGTATTCCCTATTAATTCTGCCATAAATATTCTACTTGAATTCTCTCTCTTAAAACATGTTTTCAACCTCCTGGGCTTATTTATAAAGCAACTGACAGAATGTACACAGGGCGGTGTTTCCAATGCCTTGGGAATATTATGCCTTTAGTATGAGTGGGCATGAGAGGGCAAATAGACACTGGACATGCTGTGTTTCCAAAGGAGACATGCTGTCGCCTTGTGAGGTTTCTGGACAAGCTATTAATATTCTAAGTCAATAATTTGCTCTCCCAATTTACTCCACCTGGAGAACAGAACACCCTTTAAAAAATTTTTTTTCTTCAAACTGCACATTTATCTCTGGATATTTCTTGTTCAGCTTTGGGAAAAGAAAATGAAAAGGCTTAAGATTTCTGCAGTGATGAAGAATGTGTTTTTTCCCGTTTTGATATTCGGGGTTAAGTAATCTACCATTAATAATGAAGGAAAAAACTACACAATAACTCAAAATCTAACATTTAAAAATACTGTCCATCATAGCTGAATACTTTTGGTTTATGTTTTCTATTTTTCTATTTCCACAGATTATAAAAGGAAGGGAAAGGGTTCATCTTGTAGTTAATGACTGATTAGATAAAGGTTTGAGAAAATACCTGACCCTTACTTTAACTATTGCTTATTTATAATTCTATATTTTCCTGGTAAAAATGTTCATGTTTTAAATTGTAATCTAAAGATATTACTAAAGTGTGTCTCTGTGTATATAAAATGTTTAAATTTCATTTTACTATTTGATATTCTAATGATTTCAACTTATAAACAAAAAAATCATCTTATGTACATTAGTCTAGCAAGATTAAAAAAAAAAAAACATTGGCACTTTTCTTTTATCTGAGGAAAGAAGGTCTATGCTACTATTCTACACACTGTGCCAACTACAATATGATTAGTAGTCCCTGTCATGAATAATCAATACTCAGTGTTGGGCACAGTGCTAAATTCTGGTGATAAGTAAAAGGCAAAAACAGACCCTACTTTCAAGAAGCTTACATTCTACTGATGAAGGCATATATCTAAATAGTAACATACAAAAAACATATGGAAATAACCTCAAAATGGAAGGGACAAGCTATTGGGAGGATATGGTAAAAAGAAAACTTCTGCAGTGGGTGGAGTTTCACAACTGATAAGTCCCTGGCACAAGGCAGACACTTAATAAACATTTATTGACTGACTGATACTGGCAATCTAAGAGATGAATGCTTCATAATAATCTCTTTTGGCTTTAGCCCAGAGAGAGAATCTATCATCTGAGAAACAGTGTAGCTATATGCAAAGATGAAAATCACTAGATTTTATTTACTTATTTATTTATTTTATTATTTAAAATTCATTTACTTTTCAATAATTTCTAAAAATCATTTACTAAGACTTAAAAGATTTGCCCCTTACTTCAGTGGTTTTGTGTTTTTTTTTTAACCTAGGAATCTAATTCCTGAAACATAATAGGGCTTTAAATAAATAGTTGCTGACCTAATGAGTGACCTACAAAAACATACACTCTAATCATTAGAAAAAGAAACTGTTTAGGAATACATTAAACTCAATTCAGCATGCATTTTGACAGGATGCTTAGGTGCTTGGGGTACAGAGAAACAACTCACTTCAAGGAATTTATTCTGTGACAGAGGTGACATGCATGTATTTACATAACTAAAAATAAGGTAAATGTAGCAGTAACACCAGGGGAAAGACTAGAGAAGAATCATACGAAAGATTGTTACCATCCTGAACTTTTGACAGGACCGAGGGATTTTAAGAGGTGAGCATTACAAGAATGAAGGACAGCTTATAAAAAGTATGAAGATAGGCAAAAGAATGTTTTGTGGCAAAAGTAAGTATGGATAAAAGTGAAAGGAGGAGTGGGGTAAGAAAAATTTAATTAGGGTTAATGGAATGACATATTAAATATCCTACAATCTGAATTATTCTTTTCCCTAAGACTAACCCTCATCCTAATTTCCTTATTTCAATCAAGAGTAAAACCATTCTTCTAGTTCCCCAGGTTCCTAGGATTCTAGTTTTCCCTCTTACTCACCCAACCCCTATATATAATTAGTTGTCAAATCTTGTCCACTCCATATGAATATTTCATATCTGTCCCTTACTCTCTACTTATATCACTGTCTAGCCCAAGCCCTTATCAGCTCTTGCTTGGAAGAATGAACTAGCCTCTTAAAAGTTCTCACTGTATCCAGTCTCTCTTATTTAATATGTCCTCAATATTGCTGCCAAGTCAATATCCCTAAAGCACGGATTTTATTTATTTTTATTTTATTTTATTTTGCTTTTTGCTGAGGCAATTGAGGTTAAGTGACTTGCCCAGGGTCACACAGCTAGGGAATATTAAGTGTCTGAGATCACATTTGAACTCAGGTTCTCCTGACTTCAGGGCTGGTGCTCTATCCACTGCGCCACCTAGCTGCCCCTTTTTTATTTTTTTGCTTTTAAGCACGGATTTTATAAACAGATAGCTAAGGGAGCAGTAAATAAAATGAACTTGGGAACCAGATTAAAACCTGAGTTCAAATCACACTTTCTACAGAGGTATGTGACCCTAATTTAACCTTTTCCATCTGTTTCTCCATTTCTAAATGGAGATAGCACCTAAGAAGAGATAACATGCAAAGTACTTTGTAAACCTTAAAGTACTATATATAAGCCAGACCAAGAATGAAGAGAGAAAAAAAGTAGGGAAGGGAGAGGGGGAGGGAAAGGGAAAGTAGGGAAGAGGGAAGAAAGGGGAGGGGAAAAGAGACAAGAGAGGTATTTAGTAGACATAGTACTGGACCTGTAACTCCTTGGAGTTCAAATGATGAAACCTCTCATACTTATTAGCTCTAAAACCCGGGCAAGTGACTTAATCAAACCACTCAAACTCAATTTCTTCACCTATACAATGAATGGGAATAATATCATCAACTACTTTCTGGAGTCATTGCTAAGGATAAAATGAGAAAAAAATTTATAAAACTTTTTGCAAACCCTAAAGTGCTATATAAATGCCAGCTATAGTGATGATGATGTTTATACTAGAAGAGAAAAGACTAAGGATAAATAAAATCCCCTTTTTCTAATATTTTAGATATTTTCATGTAGAAGAGATAGTAGGCTTGTTCTTTGTTCCTTCTGAGGGAAGAACTATAATTAACATCAATTTTTAAAACTGGATTTAGCTCAATATATATATATATATATATATATATATATATATAGAACTTTCTAAAAGTTAAAGCTTTCCACCAGAGATATTGGTTCCCTAGTTAAGTCCTTGAGTTCACTGTCACTGGATTTATTCCAGTAAAGATGAGACAAGCTAACAAGTTATAGACAGAACCTTAATAGGATTCAGTCGCACTAGATTAAAGTCTGAACTAGATAGACTCCATGGTTCTATTCAACTCTTAAAATTCTATGATTCATTCTTCTTTTTAAAATTACTTTATTTATAGTTATGTGTTTTTGATTCATTCATCATCCTTTACCTACATGTAAGACTCTTGAGACAAGGGCCTGAAAAGGAATTTGAATATTTTAAAAAGGTTGATTGTATTTCCTTGTGTTGCTTCTACATATCATCTGAAATCAGGATCCTGTGTTTTTTCCTAATAAATTTGTTTATTTTTAATATACATTATTTTGTGAATCATGTTGGAAGAGAAAAATCAGAGCAAAAGGAAAAAACCATTCGAGAGATTAAAAAAAAAAAGTCAACATAATATATATTGATTTATATTCAGTCTCCTTAGTTCTTTTTCTGGATGTAGATGGTATTTTCTCTCCAAAATCCATTGGGATTGCTTTGGATTATTGACCCACTGAGAAGAATGAAGTCTTTCACAGTTGATCATTGCACATTTTTGCTGCTATTATGTATGATATATTCCTCATTCTGCTTGTTTCACTCAGCATCAGTTCATGTAAATTTTTCTAGGTCTTTCTAAAATAAGCTTGTTGATTATTTTTTATAGAACAACAATATTCCATTATCTTCATATAGCACAACTTGTTCAGCCATTCCCCAATTGATAGACATCTACTCCTTTTCCAATCCAATCCATCCACAAAACGAGCTGCAACATTCCTTTTTCCACATGTAGGTCCTTTTCCCTCTTTTAAGATTTCTTGGGGATACAGACATAGCTGGGTCAAAAGATATGCACAGTTTTATAGCCCCTTGGGCACGGTTCTAAATTGCTCTCCAGTATGGTTAGATCATTTCACAATTGCACCAACAATGCATTAGTGTCCCAGTTTTCCCACATCCCCTCCAACATTTATCATTATCTTTTCCTATCATCTTAGTCAATCTGAGAGGTGTAAGATGGTACTTCAGAGTTGTTTTAATTTGCATTTCTCTAATCAATAGTGATTTAGAGCATTTTTTCAAACAAGTATAGATAACTTTAATTTCATTATCTGAAAATTGTCTGTTTGTATCCTTAGACCATTTATCAATTGGGGAATGACTTGTATTCTTATAAATTTGACAAAGTTCCTAACATATTTTAGAAATGAGACCTTTATCAGAAACAATGGCTGTAAAGATTTTTTTCCCCAGCTTTGTATTTCCCTTTTAATTTTGTTTCTGTTGGCTTGTTTGTTTTTAATTTAATGTAATCAAAGTTGTCCATTTTACCTTTCATAATATTCTCTAGTTCTTCTTTGATCATAAATTCCTCCCTTCTCCAGGGATCTGATAAGTATGTTATCCCTTATTCTCCTAATTTGTTTATGGTATCATCCTTTATGTCCAAATCATGTATCTACTTTGAACTTACTTTGGTATGGGGTGTGAGATATAGGTCTATGCCAAGTTTCTGACATATTATTTTCCAGTTTTCCCAGCAATTTTGGTCAGATAATAAGTTCTTATCCCAGAAGCTGGAGTATGGGAGTTTGTCAAATACTAATTTGCTATAGGCCTTGATTACTATGTCATGCACATCTAATCTATTCCACTGATCCACTACTCTAATTCTTAGCCAGTACCAAATGGTTATGGTGACTGCTACTTTATAATATAGTTTTAGGAACTGTTAAGCTACCTTCCTTTGTAATTTTTTTTTCATTAATTCCCTTGATATTCTTGACCTTTTGTTCTTCCAGATGAATTTTGTTATTTTTTTCTAGCTCTATAAAATAATGTTTTGGCAGTTGGTATGATACTGAAAAAGTAGGTCAATTTAGGCAGAATTGTCATTTTTATTATATTAGCTCAGCCTACCCATGAGCAATTGATATTTTTTCCAATTGTTTAGATTTGACTTTATTTGTGTGAGAAGTGTTTTGTAATTGTGTTTATATAGTACTTGGGTTTGTCTTGACAGGTAAACATCCAAATATTTTATTTTGTTTACAATTATTTTAAATAGAATTTCTCTATCTCTTGCTAATATATAGAAATGCTGATGACTTGTGTGGGTTTATTTTACATCCTGCAACACTGCTAAAATTGTGAATTGTTTCCAGTAGGTTTTTGAATAATTTTCTAGGATTCTCTAAGCATATCATTGTATCATCTGCAAAGAGTGATAGTTCTCTTTCTTCAATGCCTATTCTAATTCCTTTAATTTCTTTTTCTTTCCTTATTGCTAAAGTCAACATTTCTAGTACAATGTTGAAATAAAAGTGGTAATAATGGGCATCCCTTGATGTTTCACCCCTGATCTTATTGGGAATACATCCAGCTTCTCTCCATTACAAATAATGCTTGCTGTTGGTTTTAGATTGCTTATTATTTTAAGGAAAGCTCCCTTTATGCTCTCTAGTGTTTTTAATAGGACTGCATGCTGTATTTTGTCAAAAACTTTTCCTGCATCTATTGAGATTATCAGATGATTTCTGTTGGTTTTGTTATTGATATGGTTGATTATGGTAATAGTTTTCTTGATATTGAACCAGCCTTGCATTCCTATACTGTTTTTTTTTAAATTATTTTACCCCATTTTCTTTAAATCTTTATCTTTGAAAACCAGGAAGATAGGTGAATCCTAAAATCTTATCTGTTTTAATTAGAAATTGTCATCTTATTCCATGCTTGAGGCTTGAGGAAGAATCTGGTGGTGAAAACTCCTTAAAATCAAATGTCAATTTATCTATATAATCCTACAATTCTAGGTAAAAGAATTAGAAGCAGAATCTAGCTAGGAGAAAATGAAAATTATTTCAACTGACAGAACAACTGTATAATCATTATAATAACAAAAGAAAATAACACTAAAAAAAAAGCCAAATGAAAAGTAATTATAACAACCAATCTTGGTTTACAGAGCAACACATCAAACAATCAATGAACATTTATTGTCAACTTTGCTTCAGGAACTGGGGTTACAAGTACAAAAGTAAAAACATAGGGAATGGGCCTGGGCAAATCAAAACAAAATCTATAGAAGCCAAGGCAAGAGAAGAATATTGCAAAAGTTAAGGGAATAATTGTTAATAAAGTAAGCAAACAAATTTAAAGACGGAAGTATCCCCAGGCAAAAATTATAAAAGAAAAAGGTTATTCTGGCAGCCACAGTGATAAAAGACTCAAAAGATAAAATTTAAAAAATAAAATAAAATGTGTCCATCTACACCATTCCTTTTGTTAATTTTATGTATTAATTCCATCTTCCTAACAAGATTATAAATTTTCTATGGACAGAAAGTCTTGATTAAAATTGGGCTGGACTTGATGGAACTCTTAATGTTTCTTTTGATTTAAATCCATTATACTCTGATAGTGATTGCTAATAGTGCTACCTATATTTCACTTAGTATTTTCCCGTCTGTGTTTTCTTCTACAGTGTCATCTCTTCTATCTTGTATACTGTCATTTGAAATCACAGACTGCTTGTAAGCCAAATAATTTTTTAAAAGATTAGGTTTATAATGTTGATTATAAGATAAGGAGAATGACACATTTGAATATTTTGAAAAAGCTTATGATTTTCCTTTGTATTTCTTCTGGTTAACATTTGAAATGGTTTTTTGTTGGGGGTGGGTGCTGCCTCATTTTCCTTTAATCTCTATGTTGGATAATGGGGGAGGAAGGAGAAGGAATCAACAATCCTAAAATCTAAATCTATTCCAATCAAAATAGATCTTTAGTCTCCAATGTAGTTGACATAGGACTGAGTCCAGTTAGCAAGAAACTTAGAGATCATCCAGTTAAATCCCAACATTTTACAAATGAGGAAGGTAAAGTCCGAGAGAGGCTAAGTAATCTCCTAAGTAACCAACAGTGGTGGAACCAGAAGTGGAGCTCTTACAGACCTGGCTCTCCCTCCACTAAGCTTCTCCAAGTCTCCTCCCTCCCCCATTCTCAAATTTCTGATTAACCAGAGTCGGATTTTTGTTGAAGTGTCCTTCTCTAAATATTGTCTATGTCCATTTGCCTAGTTGCACATTATACACTTTATCATGAGAAGGACCAAGCATGTCAACTGATAATCAAGTTTTTTTTTTTTTAATTAATCTTTTCATCCTATTTTCTTTCCATATAGACTGAGCAAAAATGTACTTTATAAATTGATGCAATTTGGTTCACTCAAGATAATCTTAAATTCCATCTCTAGTATTAACAATTCTTTCAGTTCTAACAAATTGTGATTGTATGAAACAAGACATCAAGACAACAACAATAATCCAGGATATCTTTGCAGAGGAATACTTTTTCAAGAAATCTCTGTACCATATCCAAAATAAGAGGAGGAGGAGGAGGAGGAGGAGGAGGAGGAGAAAGACCAAACTGATAGCAAAGTCATAAAACAGATAGAGCATTGGGTGTCAAGTCAGGAAGTCCAGAGTACAAATTCAGCCATAGACACTTACTTGCTATGTGACCTTGACCAAGTCATATAACAATATAACATATTTGAATCATTTTCCTCAAATGTAAAATGGATATAATAACACCTATGCCAGGATTTTTGTTAGGATTAAATAAAACAAAAATGGTAATGTGCTTATACAGTGCCTGGCACACAATATGAACTATATAAATGCTAGCTATTATTAGTCTAATTAACAGGAAACTACATAAAATAACTTTCACACTAGTACAGAATTTGAAGTCAGTGACAAAACAGCTAGCGGTAGTTGCTATGGTAACTACGCCTCTCCCCCCAAAAAGCTTTCTTTGGTTTGTCAGCATCAGCATACATACCCATTCTTTCTTTAGTATGTATTGGGGTGGGGGGGCAGAGAAATTGGGAGGGGAGTACATAAGAGAATGAGGGAGATTTAATGAAGTTTAAACCAGAGCAGGATTTTTTTTCCTTTTACCTGAGTCAGTCTTCCAAAGGAAAAAAATAATGCTACTTCAGGATTCATTAGTGGGCAAGGGCGACAGGTGACATCTCACCTCTGATATGACAAGCTACAAGTCTATCAAACGAGTTATATTTTCGGAATGCTGGGTTGTTGGTTTTTAACATCATAATGTAAAGGGATAAGACACCCTAACAATGTTTGGGGGTCCCCAGTTCGGTGTCACAGGTATGGTGAAAGAACTCATAGACCCAGTCTCCAAATTAAGTGGCAAAGGGTTTATTAAGGCTGAAAACATCAGGCTAGATTTCAGAAGGGAAATAGGAGAGACCTAAGGGGCAGTCTAACTTTCTACCAATGGCCAGTTACTTCTCGGGCCCAGAGATAGGATAGGAGAAGTCTTCCAGAATTTGGTTCTCCAAGACCAGATTATCAGTCAGCAATGAACTGAGGAGTGGTCTCTGGAATTTGATTATCACTGACCAGATTATCAATCAGCAATGAACTGAGGAGTGGCTGGGGAGCTTGATTTCCACAGAAAAGATTATCAGTCATCAATGAATTGAGAAGTGCTCTATTCAGAATCAGATTGTTGTTCTTAGAGTGGGAGTTGTAGGAAGTCAATAGAGGCAGACACCAAAATTAGAAGATTTAGGATTTCCTGACATAACTATTAGAACAGAAGCCCCTCCCCCAACAGGGGATCACAAAATCATATTACATCAATAATATATCCAATAAGATGAGCACAATAAATGTAAAAGTGTCAGGAAAGAACACTGGGCTATGAGAAAAAGAATAATACCTGGAATATTTTATATCACAAATTGCAAATATACAAAAACCAGAATATTTTCTGTAAATTAATGTTGAGGCTTGCTGTGACTCTGAGATAGAAGCAAGGTCAACCTACAGCCTGGAAAACACTAATACTGATTATAAGAATTAATCATAAGAAACTTTATGCTTGAAACATAAACTCTTGTGAGCAGGAATTGTTTTTTTTTTTTTCTATCTCCTCCAAAACCCAGAACTTAATGTTTGTTGTTATATGTTATAATACATATTTATTAAGATAATGATTTATAGTGTTATTATAGATATATAAAAGCAAATTTTGAAGTCCTATCAACTATGCCACAGGGTGAAAATAGATTGGTGAAAAACAAAGACCACTTACAACTTGAGAAGATCAGAAGAAAGACTCAGGATTAATTTGTCTGCAATGCAAACATCTCCAGGCTATCTCGACAGAAACTTCAAGTGGGGACCTCTTGGGCTAGCTAGGTGTGGCTGGAGATTCAGCAGGAACCAGGGAGACTTTCACCTCTGCTGATTAGGAACGCCAGGCCCAGCAAAGCTGCTGGGGCTTGGGCCTGGGAGAGAAAGAACCAGCACCCAATGAGTGCAGAGACAATGAGGCAGGGACATTGTTGGCTGTGGGCGCTTGCAAGAGGATGCAGTGGGGTCCCTGATCTGAGAGGAGTTGAAAGGAAGCTTGAGGCACCATCCCCCCCACTCCAAAATTAGAGGTGCTTACACTGCCTCTTTATAATGAACCAGCAAAGAAGAATCCTACCATTGAAACATATTATGGGAACAGGAAAGACTGGGTTTCATCTTCAGAGAAGGACACAATTTTAAGTTATGGAGCAGAATTTATTTAAAGAGTCATGAGGGAAAGGAAAGATGTGTAGATGTGTGTGGGGATTGTGTGTGTGTGTGTGTATCTACATATGTATATATAAATATATGTTTTCTTAATGGTAGCTTGCTTGGGGAAAGCGGGATGAAAGGAAAAAGAATAACTTTTAAAAGGTGAGCAGTAGAGAACCAAAGAACATTTTATAAGGAAGTAAACAATGGACACTCATGAATATAATTTCAACTATATCTTAAATCCTCCTTGATGTTCTGCTGGGCACATGACAATGTTCTCTTTTGTTATGTTTTGTATTTCTTTTCTGTTTTTGTTTTTCCAAATAAAATAAATTAAAAGAAAAAAAAGAAAAGAAAAAAAAAGTCCTTGGCATACTAGTAAGCTTTGTTCATGAAGATTTTATGAAGATAAGAAAATAAGAATAGAGATCACTAGATGCTGATGGAAGGATTAAGGAGGGAAAGTGAAATAACTGGTCTTTCCCATTCTTTCTTCTGTGGTTCCCCCTGTTCTTCTCCCTTTTCCCCTCAGCCCTAGCAGCTTTTCCCAAGTTCATTTTCTTGAATGCCTTTTCTTCTTTCTCATATACACAGTAATATACCTATATACCCTCTCAGTTCTAAGATTCTAGAATCCAAAGGGGGGGGGAGGGAAGAGGTTTTTCTTTGGATCTATTTGTTCTTCCATTTTCATCTATACAGTCTCTTAAATAAATGCTTGGTTTATTTACATTTAATATTCTGATACTTTCTACAAGCTCATTTCCCCCCTCCATTGCTTTCCAATGTAGTAAGGTAATACTTTTTCATTATCTTTCATCCTCTCCTTCATAATGCATTTGTATTCAAACTTATATTGTGCCTGGCTACCATCTCTTGCTACTTGGCAAGGTGATCAAATATTTGTTGCCCGGGCAATTTCTGACCTCTTTTTTGTACTCATTATTGTAAGTGTTTAAAATTGTTTATACTTTTCCTTTTTAAAATAGCAATAACCAGAGTGTCTTTAATCATATTCACCCGCCGGGCTTCAGAATCAACAGTTTAAATAAGATGGGATAGACAAATCATGCAATTATATAGTAGCCATTTTCTTAACTGAACATAAATTTTATTTATTACTTTAACTCAAAGGTTCTTATTTTGTGTGTGTGTCATAGACAAACTTTTGGCAGTTTAGTGAAGCCTGTGGACCCCCCCTTGCCAAACTGTTTTAAAATGTTTAAAATGTAAAAGATTATTCAATAAAATTATAACATACAATTAGATAGTTAATAATATTATGCATATAATATATATTATTAACTATATATTTTAACATACAATTATATAGTTAATTAAAACAAAACAATAATAACATCATCACCACCATCCCAAACATCACATTCACAGTATCCAGGTTAAGAACTCCTGCTCTAACTAGTTTTTGATTGCACCTGAGCTAATTCTGAAATTATACCCAGATAGGTAACCAGATATTTGTTTGCAAACATATAGACAACTTTTTTTTAGTGATGCTGTTTAGTATTCACTGCATTCAATACCTTCAGACGGATTCTCTTCTATCAAATTGGTTTCATCATGCATTCTCACAGGCAGTAAGAAATATAACTTTATTGGGCATAAGAACATCTTATAAGTTAGCTTATGATGAGAATAAACAAAAGAACCTGAAGAAAATAATTATAATAAGCAATATCTAGCTAATTTTCATTTTCCTAGTAGTTGTGATATTTTTATCCTAAGAATAGTTAAAAGAAGAGATATTAACTCCATTTGTATTTTAAATATTAATTTTCCTTAAAGCCTCTACCTAGTTTCTAAGTAGAAGACCCTGGCTATTTTTTCAAAGCTATGTCTCTATCCAAAATTCATTTTTTTCCTAACACCTGATGTAAAATAAGCAAAATGATTATGGGAACAGCCAAACATGTTATATAGTAATGTTAGTATTCAACTGACTAAAATGCACAACAGTAAATATTCTTACTCAATGACTGTCTAACACACAATGGTCCCATTACCTCACTGCTGAGATTTCCAAAACAGCCAGCTGCTATTTGACGTAAGGTCAATATTTTTTTTACAAACTTAAATGTACATAAAGGTGAATGATGAAGGTTAAGATAAAAATGTTTACTTTAGCATCAGGCTCAAATTTAGGGTAAACAATAAAATACTGAAAAGCTTTACAATTAATATGAGTTCTTTATATAAATAACAAAGTTCCTCTAGAAATCTGTCATTAAATTCTAACTTCTATCTGTCAGTAAATAAAAGATAGATATTTTCCAGATCACTTTGGAAGAAAATGGAAGAAAATGAGCAGTATTTAAAAAGAGTGAGAGAGGATTTAAAAGATCATTTTTTAAGTAAATCCACAGAACTGAACACCACCTGAATATCTACAAATCAATCAATGAAAATTTAGAAGAGAGAGACATAACTATTAACAATAAAAGAAATATAGGGGCAGCTAGGTGGCACAGTGGATAGAGCACCAGCCCTGAAGTCAGGAAGACTTGAGTTCAAATTTGGTCTCAGACACTTAACATTCCCTAGCTGTGTGACCCTGGTCAAGTCACTTAACCTCAATTGCCTTAGCCAAAAAAAAAAAAAAAGAATAAAAGAAATAATGTTGGAAGGGAAAAGCTAAGCCCAGAGAACATGATCCCTTATGGAATACCAAAACCTCAGGAAAAACTATTATAGTAAGGTCACTTTGCCTCCCAAGTATGTGTGTATAAAAAAAAAATATATATATATATATAATACATATACATATGTATATATACACACACATACACACATATGTGTATATATACATATATACACATGTACATATATATTTTTGACTTTTTCTTTTGATTTTTTGATTAAAGCTTTTTAATTTTCAAAAGATATGCATGGATAATTTTTCAACATTAACCCATTTGCAAAACCCAGTGTTTCAATTTTTCCCCTTTTCCCCCATCCCCTCCCCTAGATAGCAAGTAATCCAATATATGTTAAACATGTAAAATATATGTTAAATCTAATATATGCACACATATATATACACAATTATCTTGCTGCACAAGAAAAATCAGATCAAAAAGGAAAAAAAATAAGAAAAAAAAAAAAGAGTGTAAATGCTATGTTGTAATCCACATTTAGTTCCCATAGTTCTCTCTCTGGGTGTAGATAGCACTCTTCATCACAAGAATAGTCTGAATCATGGCACTGTTGAAAAGAGCCACATCCATCAGAATTGATCATAGTATAATCTTACTGTTGCCATATACAATGATCTCCTGGTTCTGCTTATTTCACTTAGCATCAGTTCATGTAAGTCTCTCTAGACCTCTCTGCTAATTGTTTCTTATAGAACAACAATATTTCATAACATTCATATACCATCACTTATTCATATTCTTATTCATAATTTAGTCATTCTCCAACTGATGAGCATCCACTCAGTTTCCAGTTTCTAGCCACTACAAAAAGGGCTGCCACAAACATTTTTGCACATGTGGGTCCTTTCCCTCCTTTAAGATCTCTTTGGGATATAAGCCTAGTAGAAACACTGCTAGATCAATGGATATATACAGCTTGATAGTCCTTTGGACATAGTTCAAAATTGCTTTGCAGAATGATTAGCTCACTTCACAATTCCACCAGCAATGTATTAGTGTCCCACTAATTATATGTTCTTAGTTATAGGTATCGTGCCACTTCTAGACCCTGTCCTATTACCAATGTCCATTGGCACAATTCTATCCTATAGGAGATTCCATTCCTTGTCTAAAATCTCCTTAGAATAAACTATAAGCCATGCTTGATCTTCTACTTCCTACTTATGAACATGTTTTTTTAGCAACTAGTTTACCCAGGGATGCTATATGAAAAACTACACATCCCCATGAACCAAAATTCCAAAGAAGCCCCATAAATCTGGAATGATTTCTTCCAAAATTCACCCACATAAAACAAATAACATTGTCATTCTCTTCTTTCAAGCCCCTTCAACCAAGGACCTAGGTCTTGAAATGTGAGAAACAGGAAAATCTGAACCAGTTTCAATTAGAAAAAATAAATGGGGCAAGATGAATTACCAGGCATAGGTACATGCTAAAGGATTGTGTGATAACTGCGGATCCTATGTCCCTTTCCTCACATCCCAATTCCCCCACCAAACAGAATGGCATATTGTCACATCTTATCAAATTTCAACTTCTAATCTTCTGCTTATTTTTAGTAGCATATAACTCATTTTTTTAATGAAATGTAAAGTCAAATATTTATTTTCAAAACAAGTGTTTATTTTTTAATAATATGGAATGGGTCTTTTATTCTAACTTTTTTCCCTAAAAATATGGGGATAAATGGGATTTTTAAATTTTCACTTGCATTTTCTATACTTATTTTGCCATGTTTTTGAACCTCTTGACTTTCACAAGTAGTAATATGTAAACTAAATATTTAGATAAAAATCTACTTCACTTTGAGATCTCCTATCATAGTTTCACTTGACTAAAATGCCTCATGATAGTACAGTTTAATGTATTAACTACTCTTCTAAAAAGTATGATTTCAGGTCTGGTTTTTTCCGATTAAATTATGAGTAAATTGATCAGAGAAATGCAAATTAAGACAACTCTGAGGTACCACTACACACCCGTCAGATTGGCTAAAATGACAGGAAAGGATAACGATGAATGTTGGAGGGGATGTGGGAAGACTGAGACACTGATGCATTGTTGGTGGAGCTGTGAACGGATCCAACCATTCTGGAGAGCAATTTGGAGCTATGCTCAAAAAGCTATCAAACTATGCATACCCTTTGACCCAGCAGTGTTTCTATTGGGCTTATATCCCAAAGAAATCATAAAAGAAGGAAAGGGCCCCACATGTGCAAGAATATTTGTGGCAGCTCTTTTTGTAGTGGCTAGAAACTGGAAACTGAATGGATGCCCATCAATTGGAGAGTAGCTGAATAAATTATGGTATATGAATGTTATGGAATATTATTGCTCTGTAAGAAACGACCAGCAGGATGATTTCAGAGAGACCTGGAGAGACTTGCATGAACTGATGTTGAGTGAAGTGAGCAGAACCAGAAGATCATTATTCACGGCAACAACAATACTATATGATGATCAGTTCTGATGGACATGACAATCTTCAACAATGAAATGCTTTAAACCAGTTCCAATTGTTCGGTGAAGAAAGCCATATACACCCAGAGAGAGGGATGTGAAATGTGGACCACAACATAACATTTTCATGTTCTCTATTGATGTTTGCTTGCATTGTATTTCCTTTATCGGATTATTCTTTCTTGTAGATACGATTTCTCCTGCACAAAAAAAAAAAAAAATGATGTGTGGAAATAACTATACATATATTCGATTTCTTAAGTATTCTAACATAATTAACATGTAGTGGATATCCTGCCATCTAGGGGAGGGGTGGGGAGTAGGGGGGGAAAATTTGTAACAGAAAGCTTTGTAAGGGTTAATGTTGAGAATTACCCATACATATGTTTTGCAAATAAAAAGTATTAATAAAATAAAAAAAATTTATATAAAAAAATTATGAGTAAAAGAGTCATTTACTAGGGATTTTTAGACATTCAAAAGCAAGTTTAAGTATCTATTTTGTAGCATGCAGCACTAAAGAAAAACTTCATCATGTTGTATAACAGGAAAAACTAATAAGTAGTAGGATATTCCAAAGTAAAGTTTTATTAGGTATGAAAATTGTTGGGGCAATCTTCTGAGAAAGTAATCTTCAATTAGATTCCAGGGTTATTTTTAAATTCACATTTTAAATTCACATTTTAAAATTCACTGCTGCCAGATGGCAAAAGCATACAAGGTTATTACAGAGTTTAATGACTTAACTGTGATTAGGGCCATACTTCTACAAGGTCATAAATGCTATTTACAAATATGCAGCTTCATGTACTTGAAGCAATGCTGTAAGATTCCCTGAGTGGCTGAAAGACTAGTGGGAGACAGGGAAAACCAACAAGAAACCTGCCTGCATTTTAAAATTACATTTACCCTCAGAAAAAGTAAATTCTTTGTTTTTAAAAATTTAAGGGCAAATGTGGAAACTCAAGGTGATTTATCATACAACATGTTTCAGTCTGTTCTATCTGTGCCTTTGAGAACAATTCATATAGGGGCAGCTAGGTGGTCCAGTGGATACAGCACTAGCCTTGGAGTCAGAAGCACTTGAGTTCAAATCTAGCCTTAGACATTTAACACTTCCTGACTGTGTGATCCTGGGCAAGTCACTTATCCCCAATTGCCTCAGGAAAAAAAAAAAAAAAAAGACAGAGAGAGAACAAATACTAGAGGCATTCCTAGAGACAGAGGATTTAGATTTAAATTGTGACTTAGTCACTTTTACAGGTGTGACCATAGGCAAGTCACATGTTTCTGGGCCAAAAGTTCTTTATCTATTAAACTAATGGGTTGGATTAGATTAAATCTTTTTAAACTGTGGGCTGAGATTCAATATGGGCTCACTTAATTGAGGGGGAGGGAGGTTGTGAAGTTATAATTTATTATCAGTAAATGTTTGATTTGTATATGTATTTTATATACCTGTCTACTGGGGTCTCCTAAAAATTTCTCAATGAGTAGTTGAGAGTGGAAAAAGTTTAGAAGCCCTGAATTAGATGACTTCTGAAGACTCTATTACCTCTGAAGCTTATGTCCTAGGAAGCCAAAGGAGGATGAATAACTTAATTTCCTAAGGTTATCAGGACTGGAATTTGAACTCAGATCCTGTGTCTCCAAATTCAGCCCTCTTTCCATGAACATTTCATTTGATTTATGCCATTTTCCTATATGTGCTCCTCCCCCACACACATACCCTCTCTGAAAGAAGAGGTATACAAGATGGAGGAAAGAGAACTAGACAATATGATGTAGCCTTTGGGGAAGATCAACATAAAGGTTTGTAGGCCAAAAATAGCACAAATCCCCTGTACAAAGAAGTTCTACTGCTTTCCAAAGAGCTTTCAGAATAGTGGTCAAGTTCATATTCTACCATAACAAAAGGTAATATTTTAATAAGTTCTCAGATTTCCCCCTCCCTATAAATACTAGTTATGGAACTTTGTATTGTTAAAAAGAACAAAGAATATGAATTTTAAAAGCTTTTGAATCAATACTAATGTCTAAGGACAATACAAACAAAAGTGAATTGTGAGGGATACTTATCACAGTAGCCTGTCTCCCCTCCAAGTCCACTTCCTTCTATAACTGTTCTCATCTACTCATCTCTAGGGAAACTTTGGCTCCACATATCAAGTAATCAAATATGTTTATTATGAAAGGGAAACTACTCCCAAGTGCTTTTCTTTCTCATTTATGCTTGCTATATAAATACAACTATATAAAAAATTTCTAAAAAGAGAATACAGAAGTTCAAAAAGCTGGGTTACAAGATTATTTTTATCACAAAAACTTTTATTTGTATTCCAAGCACACACTGGGCCATAAGCATAGATTTCATTCACAACCAATCTCCCCCCCAAACAATTGCCCAAACATCCGATAGCAATGATTGAAACTATTCATTTCAAGCTAGCTACAGTCAAAGCTTTCTTAAGAACATATACTATGTTAGTCACTATGGGTCATCAATTATTCTCAACAACTTAGTTAAACTCGATTTTATTTTTAGAAAACACTTTGAGCATGATACCATGCATACCTACAAATATTATTCATTTATGGGAACTCTCAAAAGTCCATAAAACTTAAAATTGTAAATATTACCTTGTCTTCAATAGCTTTACCAGCATCATTCAGATCCTCATGACATCTCTTTTTTTTGGAGTGGTTCTTATATCCTGTGATAATCCCACCCAAACTTTTCTCAAAGCCTGAGGCCTCCTCACCCATTCCAGAAATATGCATCAAAATCCCTTTGCCATGTTGGTCCCCTTCTCCCATTGGCAAATTCCTCCAGAGGCTGTCATCCATCCATCCTGTCATCCATCCATCCTGTCATCCATCCTGTCATCCATCCTTCCTTCCTTCCTTCCTTCCTTCCTTCCTTCCTTTCTTCCTTCCTTCCTTCCTTCCTTCCTTCCTTCCTTCCTTCCTTCCTTCCTTCCTTCTTTCTTCCTTCTTACTTATCCTAGGCTGAACAACTTTTATTCTCCTCTAGGCTTTCCTTCTGATTTCCTGACTATGACCCTATCCTTACCTAACCTCCCTGTAGGTAACCTCTCTTTTTAGTAAGTTTTTATGAAAATTCTTAAGGTCAGACACTGACTTTTTATTTGTATTTGTATCTCCTCCACTTAGCATATTGCTTGGCATGTAGTAAGTGCTTGTTAAATGCTTCTTGCCTTGCTTACCACTAAATATAACATTATAAATTATTATCACAGTTTTTTAAAAAAGATTTTTGGCCCTATACAAGATTTCTAAAGGTCACTATAAGATTAGATCTGAACTGTCTCATTCAAGATATTTTATTATTTTTTCAAGGTCAAAGGCCTAGAATTATAAAGCTTAAATACTAAACACCTGATCTTGACTCATTTTTTAACTACTTTGAGCACTTGGCAGAGTCCCAGTGAACTATAACTATGTGGTCAACTATTAAAATACAAAATGCATGCTATAACATGTCTCAGAAAATGAAGTTTTTTTTCATCATAGTTCAAAGGTTCAGTGAAGACACAAACCTAACTAAAAAGATAAATTATTTTTCATTAAAACAATCATTTCTCAGATTCAAAATAGAGGAGCCTGCCAACTCTCACTAATACAAAACCTCTGAAGAAAGTGGAGTTTGGCAGACTCATAGAATAGCTTTGGCATTTAACTTGAAGGAAGTAGCTTGGCCAGCCGATCTAGCTCTTAGAAAGTCTCATTATGGTAATAATCCTAGGTAGGGTTGACAACTTTCTGAGAAAGGGAAAAAGATACTTGCATTAATGAAATTTTTTTCTGAAAAAGAAAAATGAAAGCATATCTTACTTGATTTAGTCATCATAAAGACAAAATACTTGTTAATGCTGCTCTTGGGGGGGTGTAGTAGGGGAAGGTGCCAAAACTGAGGAATTTTGTTCATGTCACCTAAGATTCAACAGAAAGTGGAAAAGTTCAAGCCTGGGGAGATGCCCCTATATAAAATAAATGGTAATTGTGGAAAGAATATGGAAACTATCTTTCCTAAAGATAATGCAGAGACTTGGCCCTGGAATCTGGAAGACCTGAGGTTCAAATCTAGTCTCAGACACTAACTCTGTAATTCTAGACAAATCATATAATGCTGCTTATCTCAGTTTTCTAATCTAAAAAAATCTATAAAAACTGGAGAAGGGAATGGCAAACCACTCCAGGATCCTTGCCAAGAAAACCCTATATAGGGTCATGAAGAGTCAGACATGACTGAAGTGACTGAAAAACAACAATAACAACAACAACAACAAATCCCTAACTCCAGGATTGATAGACTATTCCCTGACAACCTGTAGCTAAAATGCACTGGTGGGAAAACTCAAAAAACACTGCCTCTGTTTCACCACCCCTAATATCCTTTTCCCCATAGTTCAGTCTCATTTTCCCAAAGGCCAAATGCATATGTCCACATAGTCTTCCAGCAATTCAAGAATCTTAAAATCAAAATAGTTCACTTAAAAAACTCCTAAATCTGTTCCTTCCCTTTAATTTATTTTTGTTGGTGACATCATTATTAATCAACAAACATGCAACAGTCCATGAGGCTACAAAGACAAAAACAAAATAATCCTTCCCTCAAGGAGCTTATTCTACAAAGGGAGTAAAATGTATTCATAATTGAAGTAAATACAAGTCAAATACAAAATAAATACAAAGAAACTGAGGGTGAGATAAAGGGAACAAACTAACAACTGGAGGAATCTGGAGAAGTTTCTTAAAGGAGATGCCTTGAAAGGAAAAGGGCTTTCCAAGAGGCTGAGGTGAAGGAAAGTATTCCAGGCAAGATGAACAGCCTGTGAAGATAGTAGACAGAATGTCAGGTATAGAAAATGGCAAGTAGGTCAGATTGGCTGAAACATAGAGTGCAAAGGTAGGTAGAGAGAAGTAATACATAAAGAGTGGAAAAATAGGTTTGAGTCAAAATTTGGAATGCCAAATTGAGAAATTTAAAGTTATCCTAAAGACAAAAGTTGTCTCTGAAGCTTCTTGAGCAGAAGAGGAACATGGTAAAATCATGTACTTGGTCACCCAAGTTTATAAACTGAGCTATATCTTTTACTTGTTACCACTCTTTCCCACTTAACATTGCAACTATCCTACTCTAATGTTATTTTCTGGATTTTTTAAGAGCATTTATAATTCTGAAGTTATTAAAGCTTAATCATCACTAACATTTTTGGGATACCCTATACAGCAATAGAGAAGAGAGCATAAAAACTGGAATGGACATGTGTTTCATTGGTATAAGGAATTTCCTGGTAAGGAAATTCTTTCTATCAATTCAGATCAGTACCTTCTCTGTGACTTATACTCTCAAATAACTGCCTTGGACAGTAAAACAAGTTAGTGATTTCTTGAAAATCACAAAGCCTAATATGGGTTGTAAGCAAAAGCTGGTCCCAGATATTCCAGGCTCAGATCCATTTAGCCACATTGCTTCAGAGGACAGGAGTGAGTTAAATATTGGATTATCTGGAGCTAATGTTTAAAAACAAGGATGGGGGGAGGGGAGAGGGAGGAATAGGAATTTTGAATCATGAAACCAAAACAGACAAAGATCATCCATCTAATATCTCCTTCCCCCTTTCTGAAGTGACAATGACACAAACAGTTGAGAAATTATACAAGTAAATACAGCATTTATTATCAAAGCGCTGGGTATGATTCTAACAGAAAAACTGCATCATTTAAAGTGAGACAAGGTTCTAGAAATTTCCTACAATAGGAAGACAATGATATTTGTGTCATTGACTATTCAAGAAGTTAAAAAACCAAAC
The DNA here is from genome assembly GCA_023553655.1 of Myrmecobius fasciatus. NCBI lineage: Eukaryota > Metazoa > Chordata > Mammalia > Dasyuromorphia > Myrmecobiidae > Myrmecobius > Myrmecobius fasciatus. The sequence continues at coordinate 683,297 of JAJPUD010000318.1, forward strand.
TCTTTAACAATTACCCATTTCCAAATTTTTGGTATTTCTATAGTTTCAAACAAGGGATACCTGTTAGTTAATGCAAGGAAGACATGTTTATAGTCTTCCTTTTAACCAATTTAGAAATATACAATGTAACAATTAAAGTTCTTTTTTTTTTTTTTTTTTTTTTGCGGAGGGAATTGGGGTTAAGTGACTTGCCTAGGGTCACACAGTTAGGAAGTGTTAAGTGTCTGAGATCAAATTTGAATTCAGGTCTTCCTGATTTCAAAGCTGGTGCTCTATCTACTGCGCCATCTAGCTGCCCCTAAAGTTCTTTTGTAAAAAAAGGAAAATAAAAAGGCATTTTTTTTTGCATGCTTACTCTAATACAATTATATTTTTGTAATCTAAATATGATACAACTCTATATATTTTTTATTCTTTTAAAGAAATCAGCACTGAGGCTGGAAGTTAATTTCACTTTCCTAAGGCAAGTCAGTTTAAAAAGCTCTGAAATGAAATATATATGTCATATGTATATATACATAATATATATATATATGAATGAACTAGTGAGAAGTGATATTGTATTTGATTTCAAAATAATATTGTTACTATTTATTTATGCAACCAAATCATCATGCCTCAGTTGTTTTGCAAACAAGATGTTTTTACTGTTTATCTCATTATATGGAAGCATATATGTGTCTCTGGGTGTGTGGGTGGGGATTGTATGCATGTATTTATAAATACATTGTGTGAATATATATACACATGTGTATACATATATATATATATATATATATATGTATGTACACAGACACATGTACAATAAACATTCAGAAGACAGTATTATACAGTAGAAAGAGCACTGGATTTTCCTTCCTTGGCTATTAGTTAACTCATCTGTTTTAAAAAAAAAAAAAAAGAAAAGAAAAGAAAAGAAAGAAAGATTGGAGCAAATGACTTCTAAATCTATAAATATTCCATGCTGTTGAAGTATCAAATATGTGGATACACCATTTCATGAATCATATACTTTTCTAAAAAGACAAACAGGAATCTGCCTGGAGAGTCCAGCCAAGAAAAATAAGTCTTTTGCTAGTACAATAACAAACTATGGGGAGTAGGATATGTTCAGAGAAGACTAGTACTTCTGAGTTCTTTGCAAGGCTGCTTTGCACCTTTGGTATCTACTCAATCTACCTAACTCTCACCTGCAGCTCCAAGAAGCTGCAGTGTGCACAGAGGCCATACCTTCTGCCCCTTCCCCTTCTCTCCCTCCCCCAAACTCTTTCAGCAGACAGGTTGAGGGCAAACTAAGGGATCTCAAACCCTCTGATGAATTAGGGTATGTTTTTAAAGTTAGGAACATTATCTTCTATACATCACCAAAGATACTTAGATCAGTACTGAAGATATACAAGGCACTCAATAAGTATTTGTTGAATGAATGTTCCCAAAACATAAGAAAAATAATCCCACCTCTTAGACAATGTCACACAAAATGATATAGTAGGTCTCAAATGCAACACTAAAGATACATGAGGTTTCTCATTCGGGGCTGAATAAATTCTACTCCTTATACCAAAGCAAAAAAAAAAAAAAAATGAGGTTAAATAAACACATCTGAAAATGAACCAAATAAATAAAAAAGCATCTTCTACATCTTTCAAAATTTCCACTTATAAAGAAATCAAATTGACTTCGCAAGTAGGAATGCATAATTTTATGAGTTTTATACAGTACCTAACAAACCCAATTGTCTTACTGTATAAATACATATGGATGGCTTAATCAGTTATATAATGGCATGTTTTGCTGAACTCTAGCAAAGTTTCCAGCTATAATTTTGCTTCCATATAATCCTACAAGGCTAAGCTTATGCAATAAAGGAATTAAAGTTAATTTACCAAACATATCATAATATTATCTTCATTGTTCATCTCCTTTTTCTGAGGGAAAAACTAAAATCCAGAAAAATAAATGGCACAATTTAAGATCAGTGAGAAAGTTACTGATACCAGGAATCCAGCTCTCTATCCTTAGATGCACCAGAATATGAAGGCTTTTAGATGGAACATCTAGTGCATTGGCTAGAATTATATCATCATAATTAAATATCCAAATGGAATTGTCAATTCTGCCTTCTGAACATTCTCTTTCAGGTAAAAAAAAACAATCATAATATATGAATTTCCACTACACAGAACTTCTTTACACATGAAAACGATTCTCAGAAAATTGTAAAATAAAACAAAATCAGGTTTATTTTATTTAATGGAGTAAAAAAACTGCAGGACACATCTCCCTGTTAACAGGGGGTAGCATTCACTGAATGGCTTCAGGTTCAGTATTAAATATCCAACCACAGTTCCTATGAAATAACGGATAAAAGCACAATTTATGATCTGTCACACAAAAAAGAAAACAAATGAGCATGGGAAATAATGTTCTCTGGGTCATTTGGGTGTAGAGTTATGCATCTGTTCTCTGTTTATTGTTTTTAGGTCATAAATGGCTTCCTTTAAAAGTACTGCCAATATGAGCAAGATGAGAAAAAACAACAGGCAAAATTTTCATTGCCAAGAAATGGGAGTTGAAATTGAAACGTGCATGATGTGAACTTCAATTTTGTAATAAGAATATAAACTGCCACTGCAGTTGAATAAATAAGTCTACTGATTTCTTCCAAATTATATCTATGTCTTTGATTTCATCCAGATCCTTGAAAGGAATATTATCTTTAATTCCAGTAGAGTACATTGGCTAACAATAATTCATAGTACTTACTAGAACATGAAAAAAGACTGAAAAGGAAAAAAAAAAGCTACATAAACACGTATACCCACGTGTATATTTCTCACATTTCTTTCTTTACAAAATAAATGAGTCTCCAATGTAGACTGTATTCTATATACAAATGAATCTTTGACTTAATCAAGAAGTATATTTCCTCTAATGATGCAGATCATGCATGACTTGTATCTCACTGATACATCTTGTACCAATATTGTCCATGCTGTTCCATAAATTTGCCACATGGGATTCATCAAACATGCTGGTGGGTATTACTTGCTTTTTTTCTTGAAACAGTGAAGATGCAAATTGGGAAATCATCTTTACATTTAAGGGTTCAGATAAAGGCCTCATTTCTAAAATATATAGAGAATTGTCTCATATTTATAAGAATTCAAGCCACTCTTCAATAGATAAATGGTCAAGGGATATGAACAGACAATTTTCAGATGATGAAATTAAAACCATTTCTAATCATATGAAAAGGTGCTCCAAATCACTATTGATCAGAGAAATGCAAATTAAGACAACTCTGAGGTACCACTACACACCTGTCAGATTGGCTAAAATGACAGGAAAAGAAAATGATGAATGTTGGAGGGGATATGGGAAAATCAGGACACTAATACATTGTTGGTGGAACTGTGAATGGATCCAACCATTCTGGAGAGCAATTTGGAGCTATGCTCAAAAAAGTTATCAAACTATGCCTACCCTTTGACCCAGCAGTGTTTCTATTGGGCTTATATCCCAAAGAGATCTTAAAGGAGGGAAAGGGACCCACTTGTGCAAGAATGTTTGTGGCAGCCCTTTTTGTAGTGGCTAGAAACTGGAAACTGAATGGATGCTCATCAATTGGAGAGTGGCTGAATAAATTATGGTATATGAATGTTATGGAATATTATTGTTCTGTAAGAAATGACCAGCAGGATGATTTCAGAGAGGCTGGAGAGACTTGCATGAATTGATGCTGAGTGAAACGAGCAAAACCAGGAGATCATTATACACAACAACAACAATATTATATGATGATCAATTGTGATGGACATGGCTCTCTTCAACAATGAAGTGTCTCAAACTAGTTCCAATTGTTCAGTGAAGAAAGCCATATGCACCCAGAGAGAGGGATATGAAATGTGGACCACACAACAAATCATATCCATGATCTCTATTGATGTTTGTTTGCATTGGGTTTCCTTTCTCAGATATTTTTTTGTCCATGTAGATACAATTGTTCTTGCACAGCAAGATAAGTATGGAAATATGTATACATATATTCGACTTGTCAAGTATTTTAATATAATTAGCATATAGTGGACTTCCTGTCATCTAGGGGAGGGGAGGGAACTAGGGGGGAAAATTTGTAACGGAAAGCTTTGTAAGGATCAATGTTGAGGAACTACCAATACATATGTTATGCAAACAAAAAGCTTTAATAAAAATTTTAAAAAAGAAAAGAAACAGTGAAGATGCAGAAAAGGGGAGGGGAAGGGAAGATAAAATTGAAAGTCAAATGTACAGTAGGATTCTGGAAATGGGTCAGCATTCAGGACAGACAAATTGGGAATAGGAAACAGGATTTCTATTATGATAGAGTTTCAGAATCGCTAGAATGGAGTTAAGGGAAAGAGGATACCATTGAAGAGTGAGCCCAAGCGGATTATCTATCAGTGGTCAGATTAGGCTGTGTAGATTCTTCTTTGAGGTTCAACCTAGTAGCATATGGTGAGTCTTTATCCTGAGAGGCTCCAGGAGAACTGTCTTGGAACAGATAGATACATGATCAAGAAGAACTTGAAAAGCAGGAGGAAGAACAGGTCTTGTCCCCAAAGAATGGGGCAACTAAAGATGGTAATACAGCAGGACATCTCACTGAAGCAGGGAACTGAAACTGATGAGGAAGTCATGAGACTAATGGAGGAGACAGAGGCCCAGGAAGCCAATAGTCATGTAAGTAAAAAAAGGTTTTGTGTCCCATTTTTGCTGTAGCTCTATTAATAATTGTTATTTTTCGTTGTCATCTCTTCCGATCAAATAGATAGGGGGAACCTCAGTTGTTTTAGTTTGCTTTTCTCTAATTATTAGTGATTTTGAATATTTTTAAATGATTGCTAAAAGCCTACATTTCTTCACTGAGAATTCCCTGTTCATATCCTTTGACCATTTATCTATTGAGGAACAGCTCTTGTTCTTATTCATTTGAATTAGGTCCTTATATATCTCAGTTAGGACAACTTTATTAGAGAAATCTGCCATGAGAACAAATTCTTCTGAATTAACTGTTTCCATTTATATTCTACTCTCATTTATATAAAAACTTCAATTTTATATAGTCAAAGCTGTTCATTTAATCTATCATCTTGTCACTTGCTTGGTCATGAACTCTTCCCTATCTAAAATTACAAAAGGTATTTTCTTCCTTGTTTCTCTAATTTTTTTGTCATTTTTGATGTAAGTTATATAAGGTAAGTTATATACCTATTTGGAGTTTGATTGTGGTTTATATTATGAGACACAGGTCTAAATCTAATTTCTTCCTGAATGCTTTCTAGCTTTTTAAGTAGCTTTTATCAAAAGATTCTGAGATAGGATATACTGAAGCATATGGAAAACATCAACATCTCCAGGGTAATTAATCAACTTCAACTTGAACTCTGTTCTAACTTCTCCGTCACAGTGGCCAACATCTTTTGTAAAGATGTCTTTTTTACCCTATGAGGATAGCCAGGAGGTGAAGAGAATAGAATGCTGGGCCTGATGTCTGGAAGATTTATTTTCTTTGGTTCAAATCTGGCCTCAGACAGTTAGTAATTCTGTGACCCTGGCACTTAACTCAGCTTGCCTCAGTTTCCTCATCTGTAAAATGAGCTAGAGAAGGAAATAGCAAATCACTCTCGTATCTTTACCAAGAAAATCCCAAATGGGGTCATGAAAAATTGTACACAATTGAAAAGAACTGAACAACTTTTTTTTTTTTAATCCAAATAGATATAGTCATTAGTTTTATCAAATATTACACTTTATCAAATATGTGTACTCTGGCTTCTGTAAGTTATGTACCTCATCCACTAATTTAATCCTGGTTTTTAAAACTAGTATCAAATAGTTTTGATGACTACTGCTTTGTAGTATAGTTTGAAATCTTGGGCTCTTTTCCTTCCATTTTTTTTTTTCATTATTTCTCTTGAGATTCTAGAAGTTTTATTTCTCTAGATGAATTCATTATTTTTTATACCTTTATAAAGTCACCATTTGGTAGTTAGTTTGATTGCTACATCACTGGATCAGTAAATTTTTGATGATGAGGTTGATAATGAGCATTTATGCAACACTGAAGTTTACACTTTACAAACAGTATATTATTTTACCCTAACAGCAGTCCTGGGACACACGTACTATCATTATTTTCATTTTATAGATGAGGAAATTGAAACATGGAGGTCAAGTGACTTGCTCAAAGCTAGTGTTTGAGATAGAATTTGAACTCAGGTCCTCCTGACTTCCTGACTTGATCCACTGACCTATCTAGCTATCTAGGTAGGACCATTCTTTTTAATAGAGAGGCATGTTCCAAATAGGATCAATTCATATTTTTCACTTATTTAGATCTGTATATCTGTAGTGAGTTTTGTGCTGATAGTTATATATATAGTTTCTCTTTTCATCACAGTAAGAAATCCCAAAGTTTATTCATCCTATAATTTTTTGAATAGATTTTTTCTATCTCTTCTTTAGGTTCTGTTGATAATATAGATGATAATTGGTGATTTATATAAGTTTAATTTTATATTCTGCAACTTTCATGAATTTGTAATGTCAACCAATTTTAATAAACTTTTTAAAAGCATTTTTTAAATAGATCATCATATAACTTGAAAAAAAAGTTGTAATTTTGTTTCTTCTTGGCCTAGGTTTATTCTTTAAGTTTCTTTTTCTTTTTTTTTTTATTGCTACTGCAAGAATTTCTAATTTATTTAATCAAATAAGGTTGGGAGACATAGATAATTCACTAATGAGGAATTATCTGTTATTTTCTGATATTGAGCATTTTGAACTCAAGTAGAGAATTAATAAAGTAAGTAACAATGATTGAGTCAAGGAGCAGGATGAGACATGTGCCAACACCAACAGAGGCTACATGTGAGATGGCAATTTCAAAATTTTGTTACAAAAAAATACTGATTGCTCAACCCTATAGATTATTACACATAGTCGGATAGAAAGTATCAACATGCATTTTTCATTCACTACTTTTATTTTTCTTTTGTTACTTTTTTTTTCTACGTGTGGATGTTAGCTCAACATAGCTCTCCCTACAGAAAGCTCTGCAATGTTCTTGGACTTGAACCTCCAAAAGTGGCAGCTGGAGAACATCAGCATCTCTAGGGAATCTTTTTTTCAACTTGCACTGCTCATATAATGCTATTCATCTATTTTTTATTAATATATCTCTTCACGACATGCCTTGCCAAAGGGTTATCTATTGAATACCAATGTTGTTCCAGTGATGTATGGATCTGAATTTTGAGACACTATGGTCTCCAAATGAATAGAGTTGAGGATCACCAAAAAGAAAACAGTCATAGTGGGGATGAACAGATTGCAACACATTACAAAGGCCATAGCATTTGAAGTCAGATCTGAATTTTAGTCCTGTCTCATCTATACTTAACGTATGATCATGGACAAGCCACTTAAACTCTCTAAGCTTGAATTTCTTTATCTATAAAATGAAGATAATAATAATAATACCTACCTCTTTAAGATGTTGTGAGGTTCAAATGAGATTTTGAGATGTATGTGTGCATATACACACACATATATGTGAGTATGTATGTATATATACATACATATATAGACATAGCATTTGGCAAATTTATGTATTATTATAAAGAAGGAAATATGCAAAAGCAATGGTATAAAGAATATCAAAAGGAAATTAACAGCTAAAATACTTGGGTATCATGTAGAGAAAATAAAGTATAATCAATGGACTGTCCACATGATCCACTAGAATTTTACCACTGTCAAGAATAAGTCACTGCCTTTATGGTCAACATATGAGAAAGGAGGGATGAAAGTGGCACAAAATAGCCAGGCATGGATGAGTTGTCATCTGCACTATCAAAAACAACTTTCCATATTGACCCATATAGATCCATTGAAATTCTGGAGAGTACTTTTCTTTCCACATCCCATCATAAACCTAGGAATGTTTCCTATGTCTAAAAGTTCCTTGACTGCATAGTAACAGAACCTAGCTCTTGAATCTTTCTTTCTTCCCTAAGAAGATAGGGTTCAAAACTTTGCTTCACTTAAAAATGTTATGTAATATATATGATATACTTTTATCTTTTTATTTCAAGACAAGTAATAATACGCAATTAATCCATTACCAACTGAATTAACTTCAAGTGTAGATTCCAGATCATTAGGGTGTAATTTCCATATTGCCTACCTACATATATTACACATATACGATAACTACATTTTCACTTTGGTACAAACCAAACTGTTCAACACAACAGAAAAAAAAATAAGTCTTTGCTGGGAAAATATGATTTAAAACAGCATTTTTTTTTATTCAATGACAGATTAAGTGTTAAACACAGCGTATTTAATCTGTTTGCTTGCTTTTATATGACGTGATTTCACCCATATAAGAGGCTCTCTCTGCAACATTTAGTCTTTATATGCCTCACAGAGAAGTTGTGATTTGCCCAAGTCATAAGTAATTGTCAAACTGGCCTGACTCCAAAGCAGCTCTTTAACCACTGACTAATATAGTATCAGCTGTATAATAATAGATGTATTGCTGGCATCCCATCTTTTGAACAACTCAAAGAGAAAGCAGAAATACAGAATTTTCCACTTTTGCATGCAGCCAGAAAATATTGTAGAAAATAACAATTTTAAGTTTATACACTTTTATAGATTCCATTATGCCTATTATATAGCCCAATACCTTAATATATTGGGTAACATTTAGACAATGATTACTATAACTAAATAATCATTTCCATTCTGTATTTCAAAAAAAATTAAGATGTCACTATTATTTTTACCATTACTCTGAACACGATTGTTTTAAAATGTATAAATATGAACCAAATGTTAATTTTAAATAATGTACAATGAATCGAGAAAATACAAAAACATGTGTAATGCCTAAGGTCCTCACCTCAAACAGAGCACAACAAAGCACAGAGAAAAATTTCAATATGTGATCACTACAAGTTCAAAAAAGGCCTACTTTAATAATTGGTTTACATTCCTCTTTGTTCCCTCAACACTATAACCTATTGTTTTTTACCTTTCTATTTTACAATTGGGGAAGCTTAGTTTCAGAGAGGTTAATTGAACCTAAAAATAAATACACTTATTAGCTATGTGAATAGCTAAGCGACTTGGGCAAGTCACTTAACCCTGTTTGCCTCAGTTTCCTTACCTATAAAGGAGATGTGGAGATGACAATGGCAAACTAGTCCAGTATCTTTGCCAAGAAAACTCCAAATGGGGCCATAAAGAGTCAAACATGACTAAAATGAATGAACAATAATAAAAACAACAAAAGGACTAAAACTTAAGTCTGTGTCTCTTTTTTCATTAGACTAAGAATTTCATGAAGGGAAGGCCTGCTTTTTGCTATTACTCATATCCCCAGTGCTTAGCAAAGTAACTCCCAAATAAGTGTTTTATAAATGCTTGTTGAATTGACTTGACTCCATATGCAGTAACCTATTCTTCCCCAAATTATTAGGTCTCTGGACAAGAATACATATTGTGGGTAAAGGTGAGGCTAAAATTTCTCGAACACCCACCCAAATAAAAGTGATTCCCTCCCTTCCCAATCATTCATACCAATGTCTTAATTCTTCTATGTATTTGTTACATTCAAATTTGTATTTCAGATATTGATATATTCAGTTATTCAGAAACATAAGGTATGTGAACTTTAAAGAAAACATTCTTAAATTAGAGAATTTATTATCACAAATGAAATTAAGAAGTACAATATGAACCAGGAATGAGATACTAGGCATCTTTAAGTGATCAGTTCTTTTTGGTGATTCCCATTGCTTTTTTATCATTTTGGAGAGAAGAGACAGTATGAGGTAAATTTAAAAAAAAAAAAAGCCAGTTTGATTTGAAGATCAGGATATGAATTTGGCTTTGCTGATTATTACCTGTAAGAACCTGGGCAAGTCACTCAACCTCAATTACCTAGCTTCATAATTTGTAAAATAAGATAATTAGTAAAGATCAGAGGTGTCAAACTCAAATAGAAGTAGGGACCACTTAACCATGGATAAGGATCCCTGTGGGTCACATATTGACTTGGTTTTAAGATGTAATATGATGTACATGTTATTGTATTTTTATTTATTTTGTTAAATATTTCTTAATCACATTTTAATATGGTTCAAGTCACCCTGGGGGTTGCATGCAGTATGTAGATGATATTTAATCCCCATGTCTAAATGACCTGTAAGGTCCCTTCCAACCTACAATTCTAAGAGTTTTGGGGTCATAGTAACCTAGTCTCTGAAACTCTCAGGTGCAACTGATAAAGGATCTGTGTCATATGAAAAGCTACAAAAGATCAAGGACCTCTACAGGTGCTTCTGGTCATAATAGTCATAGCTAGTCTTGTTGAATGTCAGTTAACAGAATCATGAAAAAAATTTTAACCAGGATTGAGGATTTCCCACATGGAAAAATACACTGATACAGGAAGTGCCTTCTCCTGAAGCCAAGAACATGTTAATAAGCAACTGTACTGGGCACTCAACTAAATGGTTCATTTCAATTACCCCACTCAAAAAAAAAAAAAAAAATCTGGAACATCTCAAATTATCTAGTTCTATGGGAAAAGAATGTGACCCTTGTTCCTTAGACCTAAGATTGTCTACAGAGTTCATTAGGCTCTAGTTACACTTATTCAAACTTAGGTGAAATTTCTTCCTCCATAAAGTCCTACTGTCTTCTCTATCCAATCTACTTACATAACTACCAAATAAACTAAGTCACAGATATAAACATGTCATTCTGCTGCTCAAAAACCTTCAAGGGATCCACTTAATTATCAGAAGAAAAAAAAAAAAGCTTGGAATCCAAGAACTCTTCAGTTTGACTCCTACCTATCTTTCAAGGCTTCTTTTTCCTCTTTTTCATCTTCATTCATTGCATGCTCTCTTCAGATTAGACTAGTTCCTTCCTGATATTCTGGTTTATGTATCGACAAGGGCTGTATCTCCCAAGTCTGGGATACATTCCCTCTGCACTGCATTATTTCAAATTTCCTTCAAGGCTGAACATGTTATCTCCTATTCCTCTGAAGCCTCCCTGAAAGCCAATTCCCTCCCCACAAGCAGACTGATCAATATCCCTTTCCTTCCTTCCTTCCTTTGATTTCCTTCTTTTTTCACTTATGTATGTCCCCTATTTGTTTTTAAGCTACCTTATCATAAAGATTGTGTTGCTTTTCACCTTTGTCTCCCAGAACCTTGCACAGTAGTCAAGACACAATAGATGTTTAATAAGTATTTGCTGTTGAACTACGTTAATTCATTTATAATCACAAAGTATATCTCAAAAGCTATAGTAATGAAGGATAGGTTAAAACCATAAGAACTTTTTTAACATTGAAGGGTAAGGGAGAAAGAGACCTTCTTTCAGCCATGCTTACTCAGAGAGTCAGAGGAGTAAAGTTGCTACAGAACCAGACCTGGACTTGAATTCTGCCTTACTTACTAGTTATCTTTTCTGGTCATTTCTTTGGACTTTAGTTTCCTCATTCACAAAAGGAGGGCTCCGGGTTTGAAGACCTCTAAAATCTCTTCCACCTCAAAACCAAAGATCTGATTTTTTCCACCAGATCTCAAACTATTAATATGGCAAACTTATTTGCATCAAAGACAAAGTACCATGCTTGGACATGAACATCACAGACCTTGAGATGCTGACAGACAACTCTGAAGGGCCCTGAATGCCAAGGGAAAAGTCTGAATTTTGCTCATTAGACAAAAGGGACACTAAATATGTGGGGACAGCTAGGAGGTAGAGTGAACAGAACCTGGAGTCAAGAAGAACCAACTTCAAATCCAGACTCAGACACTTACTAGCTGTGTGATTTTGGGCAAGTTACTTAACTCTGTGGGTCTCACTTTCTTCATCCTTAAATGAGCTGAAGAAGGAAATAAGAAATCATTCAAGTACTTTGTCAAGAATATCCCAAAAGGGTTTGATGAAAAGTCAGAAACAACTGAAAATAACTAAACAACAATATTTTCAAACATTATATGAAAGATTATTCTGCTAGAACCATTATAAAGGGTGGCTAGGAAAGAGAGGAAAACCTGCTTCAGTTTAGTTTGTTAAGTGGTTGCCAATAATATCATTTACTAGTCTTAATGTGCCATCAGAGAATGGATTTTTGAAAGAAGCTATAACAACAGAATAAACAAGAATTGGTGAAAGCTAGAATGAAAGGGGAATTAAGATTGATCAAATATAACAGTTTCAAATAAGGAAAACTGAGGAAATGGTAATGTAACTGAAAGAAATATTAAATCAGAATGAAAAGATAGTTAAGGTGAAAAGATAAACTTGGTTTAGAACTTGAATTTGAATTTGAAGTGGAACATCCAGTGGAACTATCCATTGGACAACCAATAAACATCCAAATGGAAATATTAATAAGGAAAAAGAATTAAGATTTCATATGAAAAAGAGACAGGGAGAGGCAATTAGAACACAATTTTAACATTCAGAAATTTGGGAATGGTAGGGTCGTAATGAATTAAATTAAGAGTATATCACCGAAAAGAAATGGAGGCAATCACTGAAGTTGAAGAGGTAATTGGAATGTGGTTTTTTTTTTTGTTTTTTTGAAGGTGATTTTTTTTTTAATTTTATTTTTTTATTTGCAAAACATATGTATGGGTAATTCTTCAACATTAACCCTTACAAAGCTTTCTGTTACAAATTTTTCCCCCTTACTCTCCACCCCTCCCCTAGATGGCAGGATATCCACTACATGTTAATTATGATAAAATACTTGACAAATCTAATGTATGTATACATATTTCCACACTTATCATTGTTGTGCAAGAAAAATCGTATCTACAAGAAAGAAATATCAGATAAAGGAAACACAATGTAAGCAAACATCAATCGAGGGTATGAAAATGTTATGCTGTGGTCCACATATCACATTCCTCTCTCTGGGTGTATATGGCTTTCTTCACTGAACAATTGGAAGTGGTTTGAAACATTTCAACAGAGAGCCATGTCCATCAGAATTGATCGTCATATAGTATTGTTGTTGCCGTATAGAATGATCTCCTGGTTCTGCTCATTTCACTCAGCATCAGTTCATGTAAGTCTCTCCAGGCCTCTCTGAAATCGTCCTGCTGGTCGTTTCTTACAGAACAATAATATTCCATAATATTCATATACCATAATTTATTCAGCCATTCTCCAATTGATGGGCATCCATTCAGTTTCCAGTTTCTAGCCACTACAAAAAGGGCTGCCACAAACATTCTTGCACATGTGGGGCCCTTTCCTTCCTTTATGATTTCTTTGGGATATAAGCCCAATAGAAATGCTGCTGGGTCAAAAGGTATGCACAGTTTGATAACTTTTTGAGCATAGTTCCAGATTGCTCTCCAGAATGGTTGGATTCATTCACATTTCCACCAACAATACATCAGTGTCCCAGCCTTCCCACATCCCCTCCAACATTCGTCATTATCTTTTCCTGTCATTTTAGCCCATGTGATAGGTGTGTAATGGTACCTCAGTGCTGTCTTAATTTGCATTACTCTGATCAATAGTGATTTGGAGCACCTTTTCATATGACTAGAAATGGTTTTAATTTCTTCATCTGAAAATTGTTCATATCCTTTGGCCATTTATCGATTGGAGAATGGCTTGAATTCTTATAAATATGAGACAATTCTCTATATATTTTAGAGATGAGACCTTTATCAGAACCCTTAAATGTAAAGTTGATTTCCCAATTTATTGTTTCTCTCCTAATCTTGACTGCATTGGTTTTGTTTGTACAAAACCTTTTTTAACTTAATATAGTCAAAGTTATCTATCTGGTGTTCAATTAAGAGTTCCAGTTCCTCTTTGGACATAAATTTATTCCATCTCCATAGGTCTGAGAGGTAAACTATATTACATTCCTCTAATTTACTTATAATATCACTCTTTATATCCAGATCATGAACCCATTTAGATCTTATCTTGGTATGTGGTGTTAGATGTGGGTCAAGCCCTAATTTCTTCCACACTAGTTTCCAATTTTCCCAGCAGTTTTTGTCAAATAGTGAGTACTTATCCCAGAAGCTGGGGTCTTTGGGTTTATCAAAGACTATATTGCTATAGTTATTGCCTAGTTTGTCCTGTGATTCTATCCTATGCCACTGATCGACTTCTCTATTTCTTAGCCAGTACCAAATGGTTTTGATGACCGTTGCTTTATAATATAGTTTTAGATCTGGTACAGCAAGTCCACCATCATGAGCCATTTTTTTCATTAATTCTCTTGAAACTCTTGACCTTTTGTTCTTCCAAATGAATTTTGCTACTATTTTTTCTAGATCTGTAAGATAATTTCTTGGGAGTTTGATTGGTATGGCACTAAACAAGTAAATTAGTTTGGGTAGTATTGTCATTTTTATTATATTCACTCGGCCTACCCATGAGCATTTTATGTTTTTCCAATTGACTAGGTCTGATTTTATTTGTGTGGAAAGTGTTTTGTAGTTTAATTCATATAGCTCCTGACTTTCCCTTGGCAGATGGAATGTTGACAGGATTAACAATACAGATAAAGATGGAAGTTGGGTCAGAAAAAAAAAGATTGATTCAAATACTAAAGTCATTTTAAAAATTGCCAAAGTGACTTGGGAGTCTAGATGAATGAAAAAGAGATGCAACATAGTGGTTTAAATGCAAATACCTTAAGAAAAATCCAAAGGATAGTGACAGAAGAATGATATGGAAGTAGCAATGGGAAATGGAAAATGCCAAAAGCTCCTTAGTCTGGTTCAACAGAAAGAAAGTTGACTTTGGAGTCAGACAACCTAAGTTCAAATCCTACTCTTGTGACTTGCTACCTGTAATTTTGTATAAGTCATTTAATGTCTCAGGCTTCAGTGTCCTCAACTATAAATTGAAGGAACTGGACTAGATGGCCTCTAAGATCTGTTCCACCTCTAATATCATGATCTTATAAACCTCATACCTATGCTATCCCTTGGTGTTAAGAGTTTGAGAAAGTGAAAGGAGTAGTCTGTCTGCAGTGATAAATATGGGGACCGTAGGGAAAATTCTCATTTCTATTATACACAGAAAAGGAAAGGTTTTGGTTGAAAAGATCAAGACTATAAGAAAATTTGCTGAGAATAAAATAGGCATTCCACAGAATGCTGAAGATTAGAATAAGATAGAATTAATCTAAAATACAATGGTCCTAAAGAAAAATATAACTGCTCTTTAGAATAGGGACAAGGACTCAGGAGGTGGCATCTCTAAGAGATATTGTGGGTTTGCAATGAAGCAAATATCATAAAAACAAGTCCCACAATTTTTTTGTTTCCCAGTCCACAACAATGTTTATAACATAATCTAGAGTATTGAGTGTGTAACATTAACATGTCTACAAAAATGTGCATTCCTTATTATTGCTCTGTAAGAAACGACCAGCAGGATGATTTCAGAGAGGCCTGGAGAGACTTGCATGAACTGATGCTGAGTGAAACGAGCAGAACCAGGAGATCATTATACACGGCAACAACAATATTACATGATGATCAATTCTGATGGACATGGCTCTCTGCAACAATGAAATGTCTCAAACCAGTTCCAATTGTTCAGTGAAGAAAGCCATAGACACCCAGAGAGAGGGATGTGAAATGTGGACCACAACATATCATTTCCATGATCTCTATCGATGTTTGCTTGCATTGGGTTTCCTTTCTCAGATATTTCTCAGATCTATCTCATGTAGATACAATTTTTCTTGCACAGCAAGATAAGTATGGAAATATGTATACATATATTCAACTTGTCAAGTATTTTAATATAATTAGCATGTAGTGGACTTCCTGCCACCTAGGGGAGGGGAGGGGACTGGGGGGAAAATTTGTAACGGAAAGCTTTGTAAAGATCAATGTTGAAGAACTACCCATACATGTTATTAAAAAATAAAAATATAAAATATATATATATATATATATATATATATATATATATATATATATATAAAATCATTATGCCCCTTCAAAAACAATGGGTATTCCTTAATTTAAAAATACTTTATTATTAAAAATGCTAATTATCAATTGAGACTCTGGCAAATCATAATCTTTTTGCTGGGGAAGGGAGAAGGGATACAGAGAGGGGGGAGTCCTTGCCTCAAATGTTGATCACTGCTGACTGATGGGTAGTGGGTGCTAAAGGTTGCAGTGACTATGACAATTTCTTAAAATAAAACAACAATGAAATTTGCCACAACAATTGATTCTTCCTTTCACTTGAATACTCAAGAGGTCATCATAGAGTTATTAAATGACCTGATTTCAATACTACTGTGTCTCAGAGAATAGGAAAGCCCAAGGAGAAGGAGACTAGAAATTGTAGTCAGGACACACAACATCTATCAATTAAATTCACTGTCTTATATAGGCCTATTACAACAATAACATCACAGATCACCAGAACAGAGGTAGTAATGAAAAAATTTGAAATATTGTGAGAATTGCAAAAATGTGACACAGACACACAACATGAGCACTTGCTGTTGAAAAAATGGTACCAAAACTGTGCTTGACACAGGGTTGTCACAAACTTTCAATCTGCAGAAACACAATAAAGTGAAGTGCAATAAAATGAAATATGTCTATATAGGAACTTACATCTATGGCAGTGAGAGTGGATGACCAAGATTAAAAATCTAAGGTACCTTCTAGGCACTGTTTATGTCAAATTCTCCGTCATTAGAATTTAAAGAATGGAATATTACCAAAATTAATGTGCCTCAGAGACTGAGATAGAATTTGGAATTCTGGCATTTTGAACTGTCTCTAAACTTCAACTTAGGTGATCTTTCTGGCCCTGGACTATGCTGTGGGACATTCTTTACTGGTACAAGGACCAAAGGACAGCTCAAAATGCAGTCTGTGTGAAATCTCACCCCAAATGGATTCTTGATCATGACTGATAGATGCCTGAGTTGCATACTTGTCCCAGTGGTTTTATCAATGATGTTTTACATGAAAACAGGAAATGATTTTTAAGAAAACCCATCTGGACCATTTTATCTTCCTTTGATGTTATGTTCCTCCCTGATACTGTAACAAATTGCTGAGCATATTACCACCATGTCACAAAAAAAAAATAATGGTATCAAATGAGGAAGGAGAGAAAAGAGCAGATGACTTAAGCAACAAAGACTTTTTCATGAAATTGCCTTTCCTGACAAAAAACTGGAGGGAAGAATACAAAAAAACACTGTGTCAGTGCTGAATAGCCTCTTTTTTCAGTGCTTATAATACACTAATGGATATTTCATTTGTATGTGTGCATAAAAAATAATTTTATAAGATTAGTATATATGAAAATCAATTTTTGTACACATTTGCAAATATTCTGCTTAAGATACAATTTGTATTCAAGGTATACAACATTAATATTCCTCCTTTAACAATTATAGCTAAAACTTTGAGTCTTTGGAACCCTAAGGAACTAAGTAATTAAGTATATCCAAGTATCAAGGATAGCCGAAGATGTCTTAGTTCTTATCATTTTATAATCAAACCATATTTAGCTAGAAATTTTTCTAAGATGCACTATTAACCTACCATCTGAAAGATAATAGACTAAACATAAATTAATATATTACTGGTTATTCAGAATCATCATATCCACAAAAGACAGTGTTAGTCACCCCAGAAGTCAAGAAGACTAGAATATGAATCTGACCTCAGGCACATACTAGATCTATGACCTTGATCAAGTCATTTAATGTCTTCCTCAGTTTCCTCAAATGTCAAATGGAAATAATAATAACACCCATATTCCTTGCCTGCTATAAGGACAAAATGAGATATTTTTAAAGCACTTTACAAACCTTAAAGTACTATATAAACAAGAACTGTTAATATTGAAGTAACTAGTGAAAGAGTATGGAAACTGGAGTCAAAAAATTACCTGCCTTGGATTTCAGAGAGGCCTGGAGATACTTGCATGAACTGATGCTGAGTGAAATCAGCAGAACCAGGAGAACATTATACACAGCAACAAGACTGTACGATGATCAATTCTGATGGACATGGTTCTCTTCAACAATGATGTGATTCAAACCAGTTTCTATTGTTCAGTGATGAAGATAGTCATATACATCCAGAGAGAGGCCTGAGGAAACTGAGTGTGAACCACAAGACAGAATTTTAATGCTTTCTGTGAATATTTCCCTGCATTTTGTTTTCCTTCTTAAGTTGTTTTTTCTTTCTCTTTCTAGATCTGATGTTTCTTGTTCAGTAAGATAACTGTATAGATATGTATACATATATTGGATTTGTCATATAATTTATCATATTTAGCATGTATTAGATTACCTGTCATCTAGGGGTGGGGGGTGGGGGGAAGGAGGGGAAAAGCTTGCAACAACAAAAAAAAAGTTTTGCAAAGGTCAATGTAGTATCATTTCCATGATCTGTATTGGTTTGCTTGCATTGTGTTTCCTTTCTCAGATTTTTTTTATTCATGTAGATACGATTGTTCTTGCACAGCAAGATAAGTATGGAAATATGTATGCATATATTTGACTTGTCAAGTAATTTAATATAATTAACTTGTAGTGGACTTTCTGCCATCTAGGGGAGGGGAGGGGACTGGGGGAAAATTTTATAACGGAAAGCTTTGTAAAGATCAATGTTGAGGAATTACCCATATATATGTTATGCAAATAAAAAGCTTTAATTAAAAAAAAAGGTCAATGTATAACCCAGTGCAAGTCACTTAATAACTTCTCTGTCTCTATTTTCTTCATATGTAAAATGGAAATAATAATGGCATCCACCTCCCAGTGTTATTATAAAGAAGTTAACAAGTAAAGCACCTGCAAATTTAAAGTGCTATATAAATTTTATTATCATTATTAACAATTAATAAAAATTAACTTGATAGCTTTTTTAGGCCCCATACTTAATGATGTACTCAGAGCTACTGTGCTATTTGAAAAGAGAGGGTTGTTTGGTCTACTGAATGGACCAATACAGAAACATTCTTATGTTCTTGTGTGTGGTTTTTAATATTTTTCTGTAATCCCCCCCCAGCCTTTGCTCTCAGCTATCAATGCTCAGTATATTAAATACAGCTGCCTAAAATACCTCCTCTTACTTCTACATAACCACTAGTGCAAGCTTAGAAACTAGACAACCAGGGGCAGGTAGGTGGTGCAATGGTTAGAGCACTAGCCCTGAAATCAGGAGGACCTGAGTTCAAATGTGATCTCACACACTTAATACTTCCTAGCTGTGTGACCCTGGGCAGTCACTTAATCCCAATTGTCTCAGCAAAAACAAATGAAAGAAACTAGACAACCAAATGTAGTGAAAATAAGAGCCTAGGCATGCTTCCTAAAAATAAAGTACATAGTCTTCATGCCTTTTCTTTTGATAACATGAAAAGAGTACCAAGTACATAGTAGGGATTTAATAAATATTGATTGATTTCCCTCTGCTGGATCTTGTATTAGTTCTAAATAAGTGAAATTAAAATACATCTATCTAAAATCTTTCAAAAAAGTACCTACCACTGAGGTAAGGAAAAATGAAAACAAATAAATAAAAAGGGAAGCCATATTCTATAACTTCAAAGAAAATTCTTGTAGTTTTTTTTTAATTAATAATATTTTCAGTGGAGACTTACTGCTATACTTTGAGTAGTCTGCAAAGAAAACCACCAGGTAAAACTTCTGGTATTCACTAGTAACCCCCAAAGGTAAATCAAGATCAGCGATAATCAACATAAGTACTTTTCTCAAAAAAGAAATTATTGTTAAAATTTAAATCCATTGGTTTTGTTGACCCACTCAAATATTCTTAAATAGTATGAACAATGTTTCTTTTTATATTTGAACAATGTATCACTTTCATTATCACTCACTAAACATTCCCAGGGCATACATTACAAAATAGCATTGAGAACAAGGCTCTAATGGGCTATTTCAACAACTCAAAGCCAAAGCATGTCAGAAGACTAAGGCATTAATATGAGAACAGATTAAAACATAGAGACACACACCTACACACTATTACCATTATTACGTTAATCCTACCTTTTCCTCCCCTCAATGTATAACAGTACATATAAAAATTAAAATATTTCCCTCAATACTTGCTTCCCCTATTATCCACATTAGTAGTGTCAAACTCAAATAGAAAAGGAGACCATTAAAAATATACAAAAGGATCCCTAAGCATTGTATGCTGACTTAGAAAACCACATGTTTATACAGATGTTCTTTTAGAATATTATTACTACAAAAATACATGAATATCAAGTAGGAATTATATTTTAATCTGGTTTGTACTTCTCTAGAGAGTGTTATGGGCCACATGCAAACCAGATATTCCTCTCTCTTTTCTCAAGAAGTTTAGTACCTGCTTCAGTCATCTTTCTACCCCAAATCCTGTTGTATTTGTGCATTCCATACACATGTTGGCACCCCAACAAACATTCTGACCCCTTACTTCACTGACCACAATTCTAGTGATCTGTTCCTTCATTCACCTCAGTCATCTACAAGAATGATCATATACTTGATATCATCACCCACAATAGTCAGTCTCCACTATCTAGAATTCTGAAATTCTTCTCAATACAATTCCTACCACTTCCACAAGGATACCTCATCCTTTCAAAATTGTTCTTTGTCCTCATTTGGTTTCCAGTCACTTTAATCCTATGGTTTTCCCACTGATCTCTTCTGCTCTCATTTGATTTTCTGCCCTTCATAATTATTGGTTAACTAGTTCAACATGTTATTATGTTATTATCCCCCCCCCTTTTTTTTCAAATTCTTTGTCCCTTATTTATTTCTAAGCTCCAATCTTCCATTATTCTCACTATTTTCCTTCTCTACTTCTATCTGTATGCTACTTACTATGGCTGGAGGATGTTGCAAGACAAGACCAATTGGGTGTATTACAGATTTGTGCTACATAATCTCATTTGGTTCCTCAGTGTGTCAGCCAATTATTTTTCTCTTTTCTGACTAGTTCTCTAAGCACTCTAAGTGATAATGGGTGGATTTGGAACAGTTATTCCAAATCTCATCTCTTCCAAATCCACCCATTATCACTTCCTGCTTTTTGTTGACAGAAAGACCCAAGAATTGGATCTGGGGTCAGAAAGACCTGAGTTCAAAACTAGTCTGACTTACTAATTGTGTAACCCTGTATGAGTCACTTAACTACTATGAACCTCAATTTCCTCAACTGAAACTTGAAGATAATAATAGCAACCACATTCTAGGGTTGTTGTGAGGCTTAAAGGATATTTGTAAAGTATTATTATTTGTAAAGCATTAAAATATTTGTAAAGTGATTAGTATAACTGGCACATATCAGGTGCTTAATAAATGCTTATTTCCTTTCCTTATTCTTATCATATATGATAACTTCCCCTTTCTTTATGATTCTATACCTCATCCCTTCACCAAGGGGGTAACCAAAGGTTTTTTGTTTTCTTTCTTATGAGACCCATAAGCTCATTTATACAGCAAAATTCTAAATTAATATAGTAAATTCTCATCTATCTCCTTGGCTTCAGTTCTGCATAAACAACTGCCTCCTAAATGACATTTCAAACTCAAAATGTCCAAATTAAAATGCATCTTTCTTTCTAACCCTGCCCTAACTTCTCACACTCACAAGCTTGGAATCATTCTCAACTTTAACATTAACCATCACCATGCATCCCTATTCTGGGATAAAAAGTCCTAAAACAACCACACAATGCCTTTATGATTTTGAAGACAGAGACTCTACAAATTTTCTTATCTGTGAAATAAGAGAGTTGAATTGCATAACATTTTACATTCTCTTAGTAATAACTTATGACTCTTAGAAGGGAGCATTCTATGCCCCATGCAAGTTAGCATACTTTTCTCTAAAAAAATATTCAAACTATCCTTGAGATTTGATTGGATCAGAGGACAAAAGGGTCGGGTTACTGACAACACTTCCAGGTCACCAGAATACAAAATGGTCTAGCAGTGCTGGAATGCTTGGCTGACAGGTCACAATGATCAGTTTAGGGGCGGATGAACTTTGCTCAGCTGAATCAGCTCAGGGTTTTCTCAGTGTACATCTTTATTGAATATCCTTTAACTGCTATAGCTAAGTAAATCTCCTTTTGCTAACTTTTGAATGATCTCTAAGTGCCTCATTTAAAACTAATATCAACCATATAAGTTGAGTCAAGTTCAGATCACAACACCCTTTTAACTCAAAATCTATGATCCAATCATCATCCCAATCTAACCAGTGGCCAAATTTTGTTGACTCTGTCTTCAAAACCTTTCTCACTTCTAACTCTCCATTCACACAATCACCACCATGGCTCAATCCTTCATTTCTCTCATATGGATTATTGCAACTTCCTTTTAATTAGGTGTTTTGTTTCTAATCTCATCTCGACATCCATCTTATGTACAAGTTGACAGAGTGATTGATACATCTTTCATAGGTATGTCTATGTTATTCTTGATTCTTCAGGGGTCCCTATTCCCTCTAAGATAAAATGTTAAGTGCTCTGTTTGTCATTTAAAGTCCTTCAAAATCTGTCTTCAGGAAATCTTTCCAAACTGATTTCATATCATTTCCTCTCTACATTTCAGCCAGATGCTTAATCCTAAATGTCTTTCTTTGCATAGCTTTGTTCATTCTCAGAATGTGCCTTCCCTCCTAAATTAGCTACCTTCTACAGAAGCTTTTAGTGATCACTTCACTTATTAGTACTTTTTCATACACATACATACACACAAATACACACATTCATACATCCACGAACTGTATATACTTTGCATTTACTTATCCACATTTTCTTCTGCAAAAGAAATGCAAACTTCTTTAAAGCAGGATTTAATTTTTGTTTCTGTAACCCAACAGTTACAGTGCCATATAGCAGTCATTTAGTAAATACTAACTGAATTGGATAAATATTTAAAATAGTATAATATACTGTAATTTTAAGGGAGATAATTAATTTTTATTACATTATTAAACGTTGGAGGGTATCTTTCAAGTCATCCAATTAGCCATTTATCACATGTAGGCCTTCTGCACTATGCCCAAATCATAGGAGGCTTAGTGACAGTGGAGCTACTTACACTATGAAATCCTCACAGAAAACTAAATTCTTAGACTAAGAAATCCAGGCAGAGGGAAACAAGGTACTAGAAAGCAGAAATTGGAAGAGGTAGAGATAAGGAGGAAGTAAGAAGGATAACGGCTAGGGTAAAGGCACAGGGATGGGAAGGGAGAGAATCTTAAGTGAGAAATTGCAATAAGGTGACTTGTTTTCCCACACAGTAAATATAGGGGAGTAATATATAATAAGGCTGGAAAGCTTGGGTGAAGCCAGATCGTAAAGAGCTTTAAATATTAGACAGAGGAGTTTATAATTGACCTAAGAAATAACAGGGGAATCTTTGGAATTTACTAACCTTAAAAGGTGACATGATCATATCTTCATTTTAGGAAAATAATATTAAATAACAAGCTATTTTATACAATAATCCAGACTATTTAAGCATCTCCAGTAACAGAGAAATGGCTATTTTACAAAGTTGATCAGTTTATTTTTGGAAAATTATTTTATGAAATTCTTCATATGTAATATAATATTTAAATGTATTGTGCATTTATAGACATGCATGTTAACTGTGAAAGAAATGATGTGGATTATATAAGGAGTTATAAAAAAATTTTTTTTAAGTATAAGCATCCCTATATGTACTCACACATATACTTCAATGCCCCAGAACAGGTACCTTCTTCCCTAAGTTTACTTTGGATTTATTTAGTAGATACTTTGTATGTATGCATGTATGTGTATATATCCAACACTTAAATGAAGATGCTGATGTATGTATATGTTTTACACAAACTCACTGTCTCTTCCAACAGAATGCAAACTCCTTAAGCAGGATTTGTGTCTTTTGTTTTTCTTTTGTCTTGTTTGCTTTTTCTTGGTGTCCTCAGTGTTTAAAATGCCTATCATAGTTTAGTGACTAATTGACTCAATGATCCATGATTTTCATCAGTGTGAATACTCCCCTCATCAATACAGATCACAATCCCTTTGCCATCTTCATGAGCTGAAAAGCTCATCACAGCAAAGCCAAATCTTTGATTAGATTCTTTGAATTCTGCAAGACTTCTCTACAGATGGCACAAATATAGCCCATTACAATCCATTCCCAAAGCCTTTCCAGATAAAAAGGCTTGCAAAAACTTTTAGGACTTCTACTTTGATAACATGGCCTTCAAGAATCCATAATCTCAATTCTAAGATACCACTACACACCTTTCAGATTGGCTAAGATGACAGAAAGAGATAATGGCGAATGTTGGAGGGGATGTGGGAAAACTGGAACATTAATACATTGGTGGTGGAATTGTAAAGTGATCCAACCATTCTGGAGAGCAATTTGGAACTATGCCCAAAGAGTTATCAAACTGTGCATACCCTATGATCCCAAAAAGATCTTAAAGGAGGGAAAGGGACCGACATATGCAAAAATGTTTGTGGCAGCCCTTGTGTGGTGGCAAGAAACTGGAAACTGAGTGAATGCCCATCAATTGGAAAATGACTGAATAAATTATGGTATATGAATGTCATGGAATATTATTGTTCCATAAGAAATGACCAGCAGGATGATTTCAGAGAGGCCTGGAGAGACTTGCATGAATTGATGCTAAATGAAATGAGTAGAACCCAGGAAATCATTGTATACAGCAACAAGGTTATAATGACAATCATTTTTGATGAACATGGTTCTCTTCAACAATGAGATGATTCAGACCAGTTCCAATAATCTTCTGATGAGGAGAGCCATGTGCACCCAGAGAGAGAGCTGTGGGAACTGAGTGTGGTTCAAAACATAATATTTTCACTCTTTTTGTTGTTGTTTGCTTGCATTTTTATTTTCTCTCATTTTTTTCCTGTTTGATTTGATTTTTCTTGTGCAGCAAGATAAATATAAGTATGTATGCATATATTGGATTTAACATATATTTTTACCATGTTTAGCATAAAAAAAGAATCCACAGTCTCCACACTATAATAAAGCATCAGTGTTTAGGAGACTCAAGAATTTGGATGGAGAAAAAGAGTATTTTTGCTAACCTCTAAATGAAATTTAGTACTTCCTTCAATTAAAAACATAATTATGAGAAGAGATCCATAGACTTCAGGTTGCTAAAAGGATCTGTAACCAAAAAAAAAAAAAAAAAATTAAGGACTTCTGTCTCAGTGACTAGTCCAGTCACAAAGCAATAAGTATCAGAAGCAGGAATTAACCTTCGTCTTTCTGACTTTTAGGGGAGTTCTGTATCTATATCACAATATTGCCTATAGAAGAAAAATATCACTAGGAAAGAAATCAACTTAATTTCTTCATTTGTAATAAGAGAACATAAACCTGGATGGTATCTAAGTTATCTTTCCAAATCCAAAATTCTATAATTCTAAATTCTAAGGATTAAAAAGGCTGAAACATGCAACTGATTGGTCATTGTAATATAATTAGTCTTTTGGAAGGAATAAAACAATGAAAACTGAAAATAATAATTCTGAGACATCATTGAACTTAGTAGCCAACATATAATAAAGTGATTCCTTTTTGTTAAGAAATGTTTCACAAGTTTCAGTCAATATCTTTTCCATAGAATATGACAACAACACAACTGGAGAATTCTTTAATTTAGGTATTTCTAACAGATTTAAACAGATCCTTTAGGATATGGAATGTTTCCTATATGCATGTGTTTAAAGGGAGATCTCACTTTTTTTTTTCCTCTAGTGATAGAGACACCAGGGTATTGTTTTCTCTTTTACACATACTTAAGTGAAAAGAGAGGCAGCTAAGTGACTCACAGGAGATGGCACACTGGGCCTGGGGTCAGAAAGAGTTCAAATCCTGCCTCAGACAGTCATTAGAAGTGTGACCCTGTGGAAGTCACTTAATCTCTTTCTGCCTTAATCCACTGGAGAAGGAAATAGAAAACTACTGCAGTATCTTTGCCAAGAAAACCCCAAAGAATTGAACAAGACTAAACAACTCAGCAAAAACAAAATTCCTAACTTCATTAACTAAAATTATCAACTATTTTCTATTAAATATGGCACAAAATCCTCTGATTTCATTTGGAATATCTAATGTATTCCACTCTTAATTCCATCAAGCAATAAGGATTTATTAAACATCTATTATTTATTAGGCATTGTAACAGATTCTGAGAATACAAATACAAAAAAATCAATCCCCATATATACAAAGCTGATATAACCCCCCCCCAAAAAAAAAGAGAGACTTGGACACATAAAGCAGAATAAATACATCATGTCCCAAAAAAGGCAGTTAAATCAAGCGGGAGGAAAGGGAGGAGACGGACAGGGAGGGAGAAGGGAAGGAGACAGAGACAGACAGAGTAACAGAGACAGCGACAGAGACTGAGAGAGCAGAAAATAAGGAATGCTAGCAGTTGAGATCAGAAAAGACTTCAAGTTTAAAAAAAAAAAAAAAGGCTGGACACAAACTGTTTTGACAGAAAAGGACAGGTTCTAGGGGACAAAGGAAAAGAGTAGTGAATTCCAGGTATGGTGGCCAGCTAGTACAAAGAGAAAGAGTTGGGAGATAATGTTGTGTGAGGGAGCAGAGAGAGAAAACCAGTTTTGTTGGATCAAACAGTGAAGGATGGGGAATAATATATAATCAGGCTTAAAAGACAGGTTGGGGCCAGACTGTGAAAGGCTCTAAAAGCTAAAAAGAGCAAATTGTATTTGATTCTAGAGGCAATCAGAAATTGTAAGAGTTTACTAAATATAATGCAAAAAACAGTATCTTTTTAAAATATACAACACTCAAAACTTGAAGTAATAAAGTGAATCACATGGAGAGGTATAAGTTTTAAGATCAATACACAAGTAAAAAAATATATAGTCCAAAATTAACCTTGAAAATCTTTCAAATTATTCATATTCATTTAAAAGAGAGCAATCTGCATAGTACAGTATAATGGATTTAAGAAGGTTGCCAGGGAAACAACTGGAAGTGCATTCTATCTTTATCTAATTAATCAATAAGCATTTATTAAACACCTGCTGTATACAAAATTTTCAGCTGCAGTGAATAAAACAACTCTTGCAAGAAATGCTGCTAATCAGACGCCAGCCAGGAGCCAGCACTTAGGCTCAAATAGAGAAAAACAGATAACAGGTAAAAACTTAGCTAGGCAGGAAAACTGATGATTAGTGAAAACAGTATTCCTGAAAGGGCTTCATGCATCAATATGATTATATCTAAGGGTGATTACAATTTCACATAAGTATGACTTCTTCCTGCATCACCTTGGGACAAGAGAGGACACAAGTAAGTCAAAAGAAACACAGCAGGGGCCTCAAGCTGCTCAGGAATGCTAAGAAGGCCAACTAAGGTTGTATCTATCCCAGTCTAAGCAGAATGAATAGAGCATTTGTAGTTATGACAAAAAGAGAGTCTAGAATCACATTCAGCTGTGAGATGTTGATACCATGAGAGACACAAGTAACTGAGACCAAATGAGGAACAGCAGATTCACATCTCCCATCTCACTCTGGGGAGACAATCACTGAAAGAAAACAATAATGCCTTTCCTAAATAGGAGCCGACACTGTTTAAAATTGGGTGTTCTCTCCCGTTCTCCTCTTTTTCTGTCTGTCTGTCTCTCTCCTGTTAATCTCTCCCTTTTTCTCCATATCCCACTTCGGAGGAGGAGGGCATCAACAATCCATAAAATTGAACTGTAATATTATATCAATGTATAACTGACTATATATAGTAAGTACTTAATAAATACTTGTTGATTTATTGAACTAATAGTGAAGAAATAGGAATTTTTGCTAAGGAAAATTTAACTTTTGATGGCAGCTGAGAAAGTCATTTGGGGAGCTTTCTCTTTCTTGCTTCTGATTATATCAATTACATAAAATTTTGATCCATCCTCAGAATCCTCAAATGAACAGTAACTACTGAGAAAAAGCTCCCCAAATGACTTTCTCAGCTGCCTTCAAAATGTTATAACATAATCTTTCAGAAAATTAAAAAGTTAATGAATAAATGTCTTCTTCCT
This sequence comes from Myrmecobius fasciatus, assembly GCA_023553655.1. Taxonomy (NCBI): domain Eukaryota; kingdom Metazoa; phylum Chordata; class Mammalia; order Dasyuromorphia; family Myrmecobiidae; genus Myrmecobius; species Myrmecobius fasciatus. The sequence continues at coordinate 711,490 of JAJPUD010000318.1, forward strand.
TGAATCTGATTAAGAATAGTCTGCTCACACATAAAGCTAATCCAAATTATTCAACTGGTGCTCAATATCTAATTCACATGATCTTTCCATATATAAATAAAGGATAGGAGTTTTATTAAGTAATTTTCTCCATTAAAATATATTTATTATGCCTTTTGTTAAGCATCACCTGTTTGCCCTAAACCCAAAAAATTACTTTAAATCAGCAAATACTAATGGTTATAGCAATATATTCACAAGCATTTAATTTTCTATTAAAGATACAATTTAAGCAAAAGCTTTTCAACTTTGAATGACACCATTTTAAAAATCATTTCTTTAGCTTTTGCTGTTAAAAAACAGAAAATAAAAATAATTTAAAACAAAAAAATCTAATTATTAATATTAATACATTTGACTAACTTAGATAATATAAATGTAACAAAAAGCATAAATAAAGATGGAAAGCCATCCAAGATTTTACTGAAATTTTCTTACAGCCTTTCAAGACAACTGACATATAAAATTTATAACTAAAGAAAGCCTCCAGACTTTATATATCTAAAGAGGATTTTTTTTTGAAGCTTTATATTTATCCAATAGCCTAATCTTACTTTGGGGAAAAAAAAGAGAGTTTGGGGGAAATAAAAGAAGGAGGAAGAACTAATACTCAATTTCCAAATAGCAACTATAGACAAAAAAGTAAAAAGGTTTTCTTATACACTATTCAAATAAAATTTCTATCAGGAGATACGCTTTTTCTGAAGCATCATTTCTCAACCTTTCAAGATTCAGATGAGAGACAAAAGATCAAAAATCTTATTTTTGAGAGTTTCATTTGATCACTAGGACAAGATTTTAAATGCCAGAGATTTGGCACAAGTTATGAACTCCACCTAATCTATGAATCTATGGTTTCTTTCTTCTCTTTATGTGTTGCAAATGCTTTTTAGAGTCAAAGAAATCCTTTGAAAAATAACTTAGAAGATGCCCAGATCATGATGAGATTGTAGATTTTACAGAGCAGGGCAAACAATTACTACTACTATCAGATATATGACAAGTAGATAAAAGTAAAGGAAATGAAGAGAGAAAACTAGGCTATAGTCTATATTGGCACTCAAACAGATTGCTGGCATTTCCATCCTGCCTCCTCCTTGCTGTGGCAGGAGGATAAGATAATGGGAAACAGATGATAAAAGAACTGAACCAGAAGCAACATGCTATAGTAGAAAGATTCTGAAGTATCGAACCTGAGTTCAAATCTCATGTTATCCACTAACTACTTGTGTAGCCCTGACCAAGTGACCTCATCTCTCTGAATCTGTTTCTTCAGAACAAAATGAAGAGACTGGAATAGGTAGCTTTTTATTTTCCTGCTAGCTCTAAATCTATACTGTTCTTGAACATTTCAGTCAAAGTGAATATCCAGTGATTTGTATCTGACATATTTAAATCTGACAGTTAATTAAAGGTAAAATAATAAATCTCCTAGAGCATAATAGAAAGAGCTCGACTAGAAAGATAAGAAGAGTTAGGATTCTATATTCTGATTCAGATATAAACTATATGGATGACATTGGGCAAGCTACAAGATTTCTTTGGGTCTTTCTATCCTCATCTACAAAATAAGGAGTATGTATTAATTGACCTAGAGCAGTCAGGTAATGCAGTGGATAGAGTGCCAGATCTGGAGTCAGGAAGAAGTAAGTTCAAATCTAGCCTCACACAATTAATAATGGTGTAATTCTAAGCAACTCACTCAAATTTGTTTGCTTCAGTTTTTTGTTGCTGTTGTTTTGTTTTTGCTGAGGCAATTGAGGTTAAGTGACTTGTCCAGGGTGACACAGCTAGGGAATGTTAAGTGTCTGAGACCAGATTTGAACTCAGGTCCTCCTGATTTCAGGGCTGGTGCACTATCCACTGCGCCACCTAGCTGCCCTTTGCTTCAGTTTCTTCATCTACAAAATGAGCTAGAGAAGGAAATGACAAATCATTCTAGTATCTTCACAAAGAAAACCCCAAATGGGGTCACAAAGAGTCAGACTGTGATGAATCGACTGGAAAACATTAATTGTTCTCAAAATTCAAACTTTCTGAAATTAGATTAATTTTCTGATTCCAAGAATTAAGGAGTGAATTATGTGGTAGAAACAAAGAGAACAGCAGCACAACATGAAGCATGTGTAATAAGCAAGATGAACTAGAGATTTTAAAGCAATGAAAAAAGACACATTTTATCTCATAGAAACTGAGACTTGGTAGAATGAGACCAATAACTGGAATGTGGCTCAGAAAGGAGGATTTTGATAATCCAGATATCTATAGAAGCTCTCTTTCTACCAAAAGTGAGTAGTTCCTAATTTTTGGCATTCCTCCACAAAATTATCATCCTTCAACATATTGAGGCACCAAATAGAAAATTCTATTTAGGATTTTATTCTCACAATACAGAGGAGTAAACTAATGGAATGAAAATGAAGAGGACATTGAAAAAAGTGACTACTTTATCTTCAAATTTGTAATTAAGGAGAGAAAAGCAAGGTAAGATTCAACATTTGGGGAAATAAGATTTCAATATTCAAATAAAAGATTAGTAGGATCCCACTAAGCTACATGTCTACAGAACAAACCAGCAGGAAAGGAAATGAAATACCACCTTCCCTCCAGAATAACATTCTGAGAACACAAACAGTAACAATTCTAACCAAATGAGAAAGACAAAGGACAAGCATCATCTAACTTATATTTTTTAAAAGGTATACAGAGAAGATGGCAAGAAAAGGTAGGATAAATACAAAAATGATAACATTCTATTTTCAAAGGAGGGGAGGGGAAGGAAAGGAAGGAGGGAGGGAGAGAAAGAATGCTAGAACCAGGAATGTAAAAGCTCAGTATTAGCTAAGGCTGGTGAAAAAAACTAAAGATAACAAAAGAACTGGGAGACAGAGAAAGAATGGATGGGACTACTGACTCAGGATGAATAGGAGAAAGATAAATGATCACAGATATAAGGCATTTTCCTTCCAAAGAGAATGATCTTTGAACTGGGAATGATAGAACAATAATGGAGAATAAGAAAGTAGTCCATTCCCTAGTTGAAGAAAGAGATATAGTGAGAAATAACCTAACTACTCATGATTACTTCAGGTCACCGGAATTAGATGAATTGTATCCTTATGTACTGAAGAAACTGAGAGTGAATATGGAGGCACCTTCAGTTATTCTTGAAGGATTACTGGATAGAATACTGCAGATTTGGAAAACCACCAAGTATTGTGGGTTTTTTTAAGAAATGGAGAAGACAAAGGAACCTACAAAGTGTTGGTCAGTTTGATGTCTGTTTAAATTCTATTAAATTTTATTTTAAAAATAGTAAATAAGTATTACAAAGAGTCATCATAGCATAATCAAGTATACTGGAATAAACTCCTTTTCTTCCTTTATTTCTTTTTTCCTTTTCTCTCTCTTTCCTTCTTCCTTTTTTTTTTGACAAGATTATATATAAGCAGAAAACTGCTGTAAATGTATTTTACATGGAAATAAACAAAGCACATGATAAAATCTCTCATGTTATTCTTGTGATAAGTGTGAAAGAAAACCTTACAGGATTTGGAACTCAGAATGGCTATACTTACCAGGTAATCATTAGGGGTCGATGTCAATTTGAAAGACCATCTCTGATGTAATTTACCAGGAGGCTCTGTGGGTGACTCTAGACTGTTTAAAGATCCATACTGAGTCCCCACAGTCTACTCCTTTGGTGCAAATGGCTCTTTCCATCACAAGACCTCTGAAACCAGCCTGAATCACCTTGCTACTAACATGAAGTTTAATGGAAGAAAATATATAATCTCACATACAAATAAAAATAAGGGGGTCAAGAAATATGGCTAGACAGCAGTTTTTATGAAAAAAGAATTGGATATTTTCATGCCATCCCAGTTTACAATGAGTTAACAGAGTCAAAAAGTAGCCAAGAAAATGAATGTAAACTTCCAGAAATGAGAAAGTGTACCTTGTTCTGTACAGTCATTATCTGGAAGATTGTGTTCAATTCTGGCTGCCAAATTTCAAAAAGGATACTGTAAACTTGAAGATATCCAGATGGTGAAGGCAATGGATGAAGGTGAAAGACCTTGAGTATATGCCGTATGAAGATTCTCTGAAGGAAAATGATATATTTAGCCTGAAGAAGAGAAGACCTAAGGAAGGATGTGATAACTAACTTAAAATATCTATCCAGCTACTATGTGGACAAGGGAATAGATTAATCTCAAAGGCCAAAATAAGGTAATGGATAGAAGTTATGATAAAAATTTACACTGTACATAAGAAAATCCTTCCTAACTGTTAGAGTTATCCAAATAGAGAATGGGCTGGCTCAAAAGGTGTAGAGTGGCCTCCTCCTTCTAGTTAGTTATTCAAGCAAAATCTGGATAATCATTTTGAGAATGTATTTTGTAGAGGAGCACTTCACTGGAATACAGATTGAAGTATATAGCCTCAACAACCACTTCCAGTTCTGAGGTTATGTGATTATGTTAATCAGATTATAGTAAAATAAGGAAAATAACATCCTGTCTTTAATGTTTCAAGTTCCTAGACTTATCAGACTTGAGTGATAAAAACTACTTCTCTGACAGGTTATCTAAAAGAAATCTCAATATCTCTTTAGCTCTTGGACATAAACAAAAGGCAACCTTAGAACCATTTCAATTTATGATTTTGTTTTTATTTTTTTATATGCATATATATTTATACAGTTACCTTGCTGTACAACAAAAATCAGATCTACAAGAAAAAAAACCTGAGAAGGAAAGCAAAATGCAAGCAAACATCAACAGAAAGCATGAAAATGCTATGCTGAGGTCCACACTCAGATCCCAGGCCTCTCCCTGGGTGTATATGGCTTTCTTCATCACTGAACAATTGGAACTAGCTTGAAATCTCTCATTGTTGAAGAGAACCATGACCAGCAGAATTAATCATATGATTTTTTTTAAAGGAGTATAGTTATCAGTATAGCTGATTTCTGATGGCTCTGTCTAGCTTTGAATCTATAATTATGAAAGCATTCACTTTTAGCCATCTGATAACTAAAAAATGTTCTATATTAGAATGATTCATTTTATGAGATTTAACCATTCTAATGAAGCAAGTTAACAAATGGGGAAAAAAATTAAGCAGTCTAAACAAAATCTGATGGATATTATCCAAAAGACTAATGAGAGTGCCAAGACGCTAACAACTATGATTTTGCAAAAGTATTTAGGAGAACAGATTTTTCTCTACTTATTTTTTTATCCAGGGCCATCTCCAGTCATCTTGATCTATATCTCACTACTGGTTCTGGCGGGGAAGGTGAGGCAAGTGACCTTACACAGCCCAACCTCACATATATCCAATTCACTTGCATGTTATGGCATCACAACCCGGATGTCATTGTCCTCTTTGAGAAAGAATGACAAACAATAATAGTTGATCAAAATATTTGCAATTTCTTTTAGCAGTCTTCATTTTCTTTTGTTTATCTTTTTATTGTTATTGATAGTGTTGTTAATTGGACCAACCAGTTAGTTCCACACAAAGTTCCTTCCAGTCTACTGTTATTTATATTTCTGTAGATTCATAACATATAAATAACAACTACATTTGGTGCAGTACAAAAACAAACAGCTTTATCAGACCACTGGTTACTGTTGATGTAAACAATTACTACTCCAGAATCACAGATATTCTTCTTCATAAAAATAAAACAAAACATAACAAGCAAAAGAATAAATGATTTAGCCCTCACGAAGAAATATCCCAGAGTTCTACTTTAGTGCTATCTTTCATGGGCAATATAGAAGATGAAATGAAAATATTAAAAAGCCTTCCTAGTTAGATCTGGTAATTAACAATCTCTTCCAAATAAGAAAAAGGATAGCCATTAAAACATTCTACCTGATGAAGCAATATGGCTTTTGTCAAGTAAAGTTTCCTGAAAGTGAATGCCAAATATAGACAAAATTATCTTTCAATGAATCTATAATCTCCACATGGACACTGCCTCTACAGTTATCTCTTCTATACTGTGACTTTCCCCATCACGATTTTGATAAATCTCAGATACAAAGATAAAAAGAAATTTAAGTGGGAATTTTGGGGGAGTTTTGTGGAAGCTGCAGATGATATACAAAGGCCAGCAGATAACACAGAAAAAGTTTAGAAACTCAGAAATGCATAAAAATATATGTACAACATTATATAATATCAACACATTTTATTTTTTGTTAATACCATAATAATTGAGATTTCTTTGGTACAAAGGGAGGACCAAAAAATTTTTCATGAATTTTCCAAATTGTGGGGGTGCTATTTCCCCTACCCCCCCAGACCCCATGATGAGGAAAGGATGACTGTGATGATATATCTATCTGTTCCCAAATTGTGCCATTCTTGTCTATGTCCTCCTGTAAATCATCCACAAAGAGTCTTCCAACTCTCTGAAGGTCATTCTCTATATCATTCAACATTCCATGGGTACCAATGCTACCCATTTGTTATTTCTCACTCTATAACCATTTTCTAACCATACATTTTCTGATGACATCTTTAATATCCTTTTCAAAGATACAGATAAGAATGTCATAATAGAGCCAACAAAATCTGAGAGCCTTCAGGATTCCATTTTCAAAATATCTGAGAGGGAAATATGTAGAAGCATGGGATTTCTTCATAAATGTTCATGTAACTCTAAAACTAGAAAGTACAAATGGGTTATCTAATTTGAGGAGGGAGTTTCCTTGTACTGACAAAATCAGAGTTCCTTAACTTATTTTATACCTATCTATGAAGACTAGAAAAAAAATTCAACATTAAAATGTTTTTTTTTTAAAAACCCTAAAATTTGGAGAGAATACAAAATCCTACTGTTTGTTATTGTAAATATATAATGTATTAAAGCATCTGCTATGTACAGCAACTTTTCATTATGAAAACAAATTTCTGTTCATTTTATTCCAAATATCTTTTATTTCCCAATGTATTCTATATCTATAGAAGTTTCAGGGCAGTATTTATAGTTTCCACCCATATACAAAAAGTGTCTCAAAAGTTTCAGTATAGTTTAAAAAGGTTTAAAACTTTAAGACTTGTAGGACACCATGTATTTCAAGTTGGCATACTACAGTCTAATTAACTTGGAAGATACTATTAATCTTGAATACTTCCAAATTGTACTAAGATTTTGGGACCATTGTATTTCAAGCCTGTTATTGTACAGCCATTGTAATTTCCCATTAACTTGGGAAATATCACCAGAAAGAATGTTACTTTTCTGTACATCTATTCTGAGCTTGAAAACTACTTTATACTAAGTGATTTTTACTATTCTCAGATTGTTTGGTCCTGAATTTAAGAAAAGAAAGAAAATGATCATTTCTTTTCATTCCATCCTGAAGGGGCATACATGGAGAACCACTTAATCTTTCATTAGCCTGTATCTTCTTTTATGCCTCTTCAGATTGGTTGTGATGGAAACAGTACTTCCAAGTGAGTCCCTATTGAATTATTTTAGGGTGGCAATCACAATGCGTGCAAAGCAAAGCATTAACAAAACACCAAGAGGGGACAGGAAGGAGAAAAGCAGAAAAGAAAGGAAATTAAGTATACCCTGATAATCAGTCAGTCCCTAAGCCCAGCTACTGAGGTGAAGTTTATCTTCCCCATTGTTCATTCTTAAATGCACAACCTTATTTCTCCTGCTGACTATATGGAAGCAGCACTATGATTAAAGAAGAGCTGACAGCAGGGGTGCAAAAACTCAAACAGAAACAGAGCACCACTAAAATCTACACAAGTATCCTCAGAGCCTAGCATAATGACATATCACACACACCACACACACACACTCACTCTATGTTTTATTGTATTTTTATTTATTTTGTTAAATATTTCCCAACTACATTTTAAACTGATTCCTATCTTACTCAAGTGGACCTGGGTTCAAATCCTTCCACTGACATTTACATAGCTGTGAAAGCCTGGGTAAGACACAATCTTTTCTCTCTCCATCTCTCTCTACAAAGATGTATATACGTGTATGTGTACACACACACACATACACACACACACACACATACAATTTCAAAATTATACCACACAAAAAAACTAAGTTATTTCAGAAGTAGAAAATAAATTTCCAAAATGTTTATTCAGGATAAACTATCTTTTTGATTCAAAATAATTTTTTTTTGCCTCCTGCACATAAAAGAAAGCATTTTACTTCCAGAGTAAAAGTTTCTAACCTGAGGTCCAAAGACCCTTCATCCATCTGATAGATTTTATGGGATTCATGAATATGGATGGAGAAAATTGCTTTATTTTTATTAACTTTAACTGAAATTTAGTATTTCATTGAATTATGACTATAGGCACCGAACATCATTCTGAGAAAAGGTCCACAGTCTTCACCAGATTGCCTAAAAGGAGAAAGACATGCAAAAAGAATTTTTTCTCTGCTGATAGTTCCTATATCAGACTCAATTTAACCAAGAAATCAGATATATCTAATAACTGAATTTCAAAAAAACTCTAATAATAACTATAATAAAAAATTAAAATGGCTTTTTATTCTACATTAGAGATAGTGATATCTTTACTTTGATTAAAAAAAAAAACTGGGGGCGGAGCCAAGATGGCGAACTGCAGACAGCGTTCTCTGTGAGTTCCTGAGACCTTCCCTCAGACCCAGACAAATTGAGCCTCCGAACTGGTTCTGGAGTGAGGGCGCCACCAAACATTTGGAGTACAACACACTTCTATCAAATATCTACTTTGAAAGAACTTCTGAGGTCAGTTTTAGACGGGCAGGGGATTGAGCAGCTCCCAGCACTGAGACACCAGTGCGCAGCCAGGGTGCAAGTCCGGGGCTGGGACAGACCAGAAGATTTTAGGCTGCCCGAAGTCCCTGGGAGACGCTTGGGCCACTTTGCTCTGCTTGCGGGCAGGTGCTTTGGCAGGTCTACCTTTGATAAAGGGTGGATTGAGAGCAGCTGAAAGTGTGGTCCTAGTGCGGATCTAGCCAGATCAGCCCCAGACCGGAAGTCAACTCGGCAAACTGCCCCAGGGAAAACTGAAATTGCTGCTGCAGAATTCCCTGCTGGTGACTGATACCTCAGCTCAAAACCATGAGCAAGAAGAAGAGAGCTCTCACCATAGACAGCTTTTACGGAGAAAAAATAGAGCAGTCCCCAGATCCTGAGATTCTGAAAACAATCCCAGATAAAGCCACAAAGGTGGACTTAAGCTGGTCTCCCTTTCAGAAGGGAGATTACATAAAGAGATTACATACATGGAAGATTACATAAAGAATCTCAAAAGAGAGCTAGAAGAAAATTGGGGAAATAAATTGAGAGCAGTGCAAGAAGGAAACATCGCCCTGCAACTGAGATGTGAAAAACTGGAAAATAAGTCTGGTAAATTGGAAAAAGTCACCAACTCACTGGAAAATAAAAATAGTGAATTGGAAAAAGACAAAAATTCACTGAAAAACAAAATTGGTGAATTGGAAAAGGTCGCCAACTCACTGGAAAATAAAGATAGTGAATTGGTAAAAGACAACAATTCACTGAAAAACAAAATTAGTGAATTGGAAAAAGACAACAATTCACTGAAAAACAAAATTGGTGAATTGGAAAAAGTCACCAACTCACTAGAAAATAAAAATAGTGAATTGGAAAAAGATAACAATTCACTGAAAAACAAAATTAGTGAATTGGAAAAAGACAACAATTCACTGAAAAATAAAATTGGCAAAATGGAAAAAGAATGCAATGAACCAAAAAATTCAATTGGCCAGCTACAAAAGGAGCTAAAAAAGATAACTGAAGGAAATAATACCTTAAAAATTAAAATTGAACAAACTGAAATGAATGACTCAATAAGACTTCAAGAATCAGTCAAACAAAAACAAAAAAAATGAAAAAATAGAAGAAAATATGAAATATCACCTAGGAAAAACAACTGACTTGGAAAACAGATCCAGGAGAGACAATCTAAGGATTATTGGACTCCCTGAAAGTCACAATGAAAAAAAGAACCTTGATGCTATCTTCCAGGAAATCATGAAAGAGAATTGCCCTGATGTTTTAGAATCAGAAGGCAAAGTTGGCATTGAAAGAATTCACCAATCACCTCCTGAAAGAGACCCCAAAATTAAAACCCCAAGGAATATCATGGCCAAATTTCAGGACTATCGCACCAAGTAAAGATATTACAAGCTGCTAGAAAAAAACAGTTCAAATACCGAGGAACTGTCATTAGAATTACATAGGATCTGTCAGCTTCCACATTGAAGGATCGAAGGGCCTGGAATCAGATATCCCGAAAGGCAAAACAACTTGGATTACAGCCAAGAATAAACTATCCAGCTAGAATGAGCATCATCTTCCAGGGAAGAAGATGGTCATTCAATGATACAGGAGAATTTCAGCTATTTCTAATGAAAAGACCAGATCTGAACAAAACATTTGATCTCCAAACACAGAACTCTAGAGAAGCGTAAAAAGGTAAAAAGGAAAGAACTCTGGAGAACTATATCTCTACTAGGGGTATCCTTAAAGAATGGGGGTATAATTTGATTTTACTTTGATAATAATCGAAAAGAAATTAGAGGTGAAAGGTATATCATACTGTAAAAAAAAAGGGGGATACTGGAAAAAAAAGGGGGGGAGGGGAAAGGAAGTAAAATAAAGTTTAAAAAAAGGCGGTAAAATAAGGCAAAGTCTCATGAAGAGACATAGAAAATCTAATATAATTGAGGGAAAGAAGGAAGGGTGATAAGTATTGTGTAAATCTTACTCTCATTAGATTGGGCTCTAAAAGAGTGTATCAAACACATTTGATTTCAGGGAAAAACTTGGCCCTCTGTATAGGGAAGTAGGAGGGAAAGGAGGAAAAGAAAGGGATAAATTAATAGAAGTATTAGGGGAAAGGTGTAAAAAAGAGGGAGGGTTCTAAAGGGGGGAGGACTGTTAGAGGGAGGTGGTCATCAAAATAAAAAAAAACTAACATCACAAAGAGCTGAGGGTAAATAAATTTGATTGATTTTCAATCATAATAAAAATCAGTAACAAAAAAAGTGATTATCTGACATGAATGAAGACATGACATTAAAAAAAAAAACAAAAAAAAGAAAAAACTATTGCCCTAGATCATTTTCACAAAAAGCAAAAATTCTACTGGAGTTGAAAAAAAAAAAAGCTTTAAGGCTATAGTAAAATTTACACTTGTCAAAAATGACAGATTTCATTGAATGAAGTATCAATTTTTTTTGATGTCATCTTTGTCTTTATATATAACTTCATCTATAAGGTTTTGGGAGGGCTCAATAGTCTACCTCTGCAGAATGTAGTTTTAACTAAATTTATGAAAATCTGTTCATAAAAATTCAAGTATGTCTAAGAAAATTAATTTTATATGGCACAATTCTACAGCAAAATCCTAAAGGATTTGATTTCTAAAAATGTGATTCATAAGTAGCTTTCCTAGAAGCTAGAAGAATTACTGAATAATGCTAAGGGTATAATCATAATTAAGTGAAAATAGAACATTTTGCATTTATATGCTACTTTTTTGAATCTAAGTAAAATAATGAATATTCAACTGGTACTTAGCTTTCTAAATCTATATGATGATTGTAGTAATGGGTAAAACAGCAAGATAATGTATAAAAATGCACATGAATATATGATAACTTTGTTTAATCAACAACAAAAAAAAATCTCACAGGCACACATTTATTTATTCCCTTCAAAAGGCTCTATGGACTAGCTAAAGTGTTACAAAGTGAAACCAAAGCCTGAAGACCTATTACTAAATCAAAACTTTTTCAACAATTAGAGCTTCACATTTATTACATCCCAAGAAAATGATGGCTTTGTTCCTCCAGTCTTACACAACTTGACTCTTAATATTCAAAGCAGATATAAATATATTAACTTCTGTTTGATTGACAACAAAGTTGATGACCTTTCCAAACATCAAGAAAGCAGTCCTTAATGCAATTCATATTAGAAATGCTCTTGAAATGTGTTATTCCTCTTGAAGTCACTTGATAGGTAAAGGTATTGTGGTAATGTTGAAAGAACCCTGGAATTGGAGTACTTGGGTAGAGTCCCAGATTTTCAACCTTGGGCTAATTTTCACCCCCTGAAAACTTTGAAATGAGAGGGAGAGGAATGAACAAAATTATCTCTGAGACACCCTCCAGCTAAAGCATTCATTTTGATTCTCACAGGAAGACAACCTAACAAATAATGTACCATTCTGTCTATTGGTTTTAATGGTGGTAAAAACAAAACAAACAAACAAACAAAAAAAACTAAAATTACAAAGACCTTACTGCTGACTTCTATAGCATCCCATATAAATTTATTGCTGGATCTATTAAGGGGCCCTTAAAAAAGGAATGTTACAAGCCACTGATTAATTTAGTGCAATGTATTAGTATGTAATCACAATCAGGTAATTTTATTCTTTTACTGGATAAAATATTAAATTTTTATGGTAATAATGATTTTAGGGTTTTTTTAATTGTGATGTGATTAAAAGATACATAATGCATGATAAATTTAACAGTACACTATCATTTCTAAATTTAATAATAGGACTAATAACACACTAAAATAAAACAGCAATATCCAAAGTAGGCAAGGCAATTTAAAGAGAAGTCTGCTTTTGTGTCCTAAGGTGAATAAATAAGGGGCTCTCTTACACATAAATTGATTTTTCTATTTGAGTATGATAAGATTTTCACGTAATACTGGGTTATCAGATCAGAGGGTTCACTTTAACCTTCTGCTACTTTACACGCAGCTCGGGAATAAGATACCAAGGTTTCTTTTCCTCCTTACCTTTCAGCACAGTAATACCTTGATTAACAAATCTTGTGGAAACAAAGCTCTTTTATAAGAAAGTTGGCAATGTTTAAAAAAAAATCCTCCAGAATCATGAATATCAGAGTCCCACACCCATGTCTTATGAAAATAGTCCATGGATAGCTTTTTAAAAATTTTTCCTAGAAGAGGAAAAACAAACTGACCCTATGTAAAATTGTTCAATGTGCCCTCTTAGCTTGCCTTTTCTTTTTCCTTAACTAAAGCTTCATATGCTCCTTATCTCCTAACTACAGGCATTTTCATTGCTGGTTCCCCATCCCTGGAATTCTCTCCCTTCTCATCTCCAACTACTGACTTCCTTCAATTCTCAGTTGAAGTCTCTCTATCTACACAAAGCCTTTCACAATCTTCCTTAATTCCTCTATTGATTATTTCCAATTTGCCCTCTATAAATCTTGTTTACATGTGGTCTCCCCATTAGACTGTGAATGCCTTAAGAACAAGACTTGTTATCTGTCTTTCATTATATTACCAGTATTTAGTTGGTCTAGCACATGATAGATACTTAAATGCTTGTTGACTGACTAGCTGAATTTATCCTCTCTGTTACTAAAAACTAAATGCTTAATAAGTTATGTTCTACAGTGAAGTTTAGTGCGAAAAAATTTTATTTTAGAATTATGAGTTTAGAATCAGATAATACAGAACTTTGATACAATTTTGATGGATAAAAACATATGGCTTTATTGCCTTCCTTTTTCATCAGAGAAATAGAAAATAGGGTTGCTTAATAATAGTTTCTTTAACATAATTGGTAAAATTTACATTTTTCTCATTTATCCAACTGACCACCAGTTCCTTTTTCCTGATTTTATTAGACTATATGACATTATAACTTTTCAACAATAACTTCATTTCAGAAATATGGCAAAATACCAATTTTTTTAAATTTCAGAATATTTCTAAGAAGCTTATGGCATATTATTCTAGCACAGAAGCTTTCATAAAAATTCTCCCAGCATAAAAACCTATTCAAACAAATATATATAATACAGTCCAAAAGGTCACAATTATATTTGCAAAAAAGTGACAGATATGTCTCAAAAAATTGTCCCGTTGATCTGTATAGCCAGGAAATTGTCAAACAGCCTTATTTGATAGAAAAAGAATATAATCCTCTCACATTCCTCCAAAAGTTACGTCATTTTAAACAGTCTGACAAAAAAACTTTACTAGGACTCACTATCCTGAGATCCCATAGATAAATCAATGAAATGAGAATCTTTGAATGTTAACTATTAACAGTCATTTCTTGTCTGTCATCAATTAGAAGCTCTTATTTCAAGTGAGGTATCTTAATAAGTAATGGAATGATTGCTCTTCATGGTATTCACTAAAGTTTATCACAATAGTTCTTTGAAGTACATGTTGTTGACCTTAAACAAGAACCAAACTTTGAAAAAAAGTAGCTGAGAAATACTATGGAGCAATAGAATTCTGCTGCCATCTAGAAGACTGACTTTAAGAGCATCAATCATGATAGAGTAGGTTGCCTTGTTGGCATACACACAAACTCCATGTCACGGCTGGACAATAAAGTAAAACAGATGAGTTTATATCACTTTCTCACATTCCCTTTTAAGTTATTCTTGCCCTTAGCACTTATTCTCCTAGTTGTTCTCTCTCTGGCTGGCTATAGCTGCCAACTGTATCATTTCATTTAAATTGGGTCAACACCGTATATATTCTACTCCAGGGCTTCTTAAAACTTTTCCTACTGGCAATCCCTTTTTATCTTACAAAATTTTACTTGATCCTAGGTATATAGGTATATGAAATAAGTATATAAATCAAACATTTATTGATAAGTCATAATTTTGTGACTCCCACATTCACTTATATGAACCCATATGGGGTCACAACCCACAGTTTAAAAAGTTTTGCTCTACTCTTTAGCCAAATTTGCTAGTGATGTCCCTCTCACCTATTATAGCATCTAGAGTTGAAAGGAACCTGGGTTGCCTAGGCCAACCCTCTCATTGCACAGATGAGGGATATCAAAACCCAGCTAGATCACATAATTTCTCAATAGAGGGCAAACTGGGATATATAATACTACATTCAAGATTTAGATACATGTCCTCCAATTCAAGATTCAGTATTCCTACATTTACTTTCTCAAAGTAAAACTAAGTAGCTGGAAAAAATAGTCAATGATAATAGAAATAATGTGATAGTCCTGTAGGAAGTTTCTTTTTTGATGGAGAAAACCAAGTAATATAAAAAATTTAATTAAATAATGAATCTCTAGTGGCTGAATTTCAGGCATTATATAAAGCAGTTTGGGTAGTCATCTGAAGAGAAAGTCTTTGTAGCATGTTAGAAATGAGAATATCAATCTGCAAATCAGCAGAGAAAAAAATTCAGCTGGAAATTTTGGGGATGCCTATCAATTGGGGAGTGGCTAAACAAACTGTGTATATGAATGTAATGGAATACTAATGTTCTATATAAGACATGATGAGCAGACTGATTTCAGAAAAATCTGGAAAGATTTACATGAATTGATGCTAAGTGAAGTGAGCACAACCAGGAAAACGTGCACAGTAACAGCAACATTGTATGATAATCAACTATGATAGACTTAGCTCTTCTCAGCAAAACAATGATCCAAGACAATTCCAAAAGATGGAAAAGGCCATCCAGAGAGAGAATATGGAGTCTGAATGCAGATCAAAGCATACTATTTTCACTTGTTTTTTTTTTTTCTTTTCTTTCTCATGGCTTTTTCCTTTTGTTCTGATTCCTCTTTCACAACATGACTAATGTAGAAATATGTTCAACATGATTGTGCATGTACAGACTATATCAAATTGTTTTCTGTCTTAGGGAGGGGAGGAGAAAAATCTGGAACTCAAAATTTTGCAAAAAACAAATATTGAAAACTATCTTCAAACTATACATGTTTAACCTATATTGTATTATTTGCTGTCTAGGGGAGTGGGGTTGGGGGAATGGAGAGAGAAAAACTTGAAATACAAGGTTTTGCAAGGGTGAATGCTGAAAACTATCTTTTCATGTATTTTGAAAATAAAAAATTATTTATTATCAAAATGAAAACATTAAAAAGGCAGAAAAAGAAAGAAAATTATCTTTTTATGTAATGTAAAAAAGTATATAATATTCAAAGTACTATTGAGTGCAAAAAAAATTCAATCCTTAAAAAAAATTACAAGATTGTTGGGGAGGAATTTTTAAATAGTATTTATAATAATAAAGTAGGTGAAAGAATTAAAATAAAAGATGCCATTTAGAAAATGTATGATCAGAAAAGGAGGCAGGATGGACAAATAAAAGAAATTCTACAGATAGGCATTGAGTGTGACCCTGATACACATAAAATGTTAATTCTTAGACTCATAGGAAAAGAAACAAGAATAGTACAGGAGAATAATAATGAAATAGCAATAACAGCTGATTTAACATTTTGAGGTTATAGTTCTTTTTGTATATTATCACATTTGATCCTCACAATCTAAGCATTATAATTATAGCTATTTTACAGTTGAGGAAACTGAGGCTTTGAGACTGAATGACTTCTCTATGAAGAGCCAAACGGGTGCAATTCAAACCTAGGTTTCTCATAAATTCCATTATATTTGCTCTCAGCCATACATGGGTTGTGAGCTACTCTAATGTAAAATAATCTGTCATCCCATTGATGAGAGCTCAATTCATTGAAGCTATGAATAGTGGATGTACATACATAATCCAAAGAGTGGAATAATTTCTGACTGAAGTAAGGTATGAGAACTTTTTTTGGTTTCTCAGTTATCATGAATTATTAAGAAATAACAATATTTTGTTTCCTTTCTTTGATACTCATAAAGAATACCCTATGTTCATATCATAGGCAAATGGGATTGTTCTATGAAAGTATGTATAAGTTCCTTGAATAAGACTGCAAGATGATAACTACAAAAACAACATCATAAGCCATGATTTCACTTGCTGGAACACTGAACATCTTATAGCAACAATTCATTTCCCTATCATCATCAGAGAATAAAGAATTCCATGTAAGTTTTGCATATAACTCTAAATTTATCCACTGCAAGGATAAGGGCCAAAACTTCTTTTAAAAATCTTTTTTTCAAGATGTGACTTTCCAAAATGATGTCTTAAACATGGGACATTAAATATAATTTAATTCTGCCTAATGACTAAGGAACATATTATTTTTTCTATTATAAATTTAATTTTATTTATTTGATTAACAAACATTTTTTTCTCTCTTCCAATTCCTCACTGTAGGGAAAAAAGAAGAAAGGGAAAACCTATCTGCCATTAACAGAACCTTTTCACCATTTGCTACTTTTATTATGTTGTGGATTAGAAAAATAATTCACTGGGCTTGTTATAAATTGCTAAATAAGACTCAGAGAGAGCCAAAAACAAAGTCCCAACCAATAAATCATGATGTAATAGTAGACTTTGAAGTCATATCTAATAGATCTCTAAGTCAATTGCCCTTACTATACTCCTTTTGTATTCAAAAACATGTTCGGGTGCCCTTTGACCTAAAACAGCTTTCCTTTGATCTGGATATTGTCAAGTTATCCCTCTCTACTTTCTATCCATATCAAACATCTAGAAAGCAATTCTATGTTTGCTACCTTCAACTTCCTCACCAAGAAGGTTATTCCTTGGACTCTCCCCAACTTGTTACATTTTATTTAGTTATTTGTATCCATGACATTTCTCCTCCAATAAAGTTCCTTAAGAATAAGTCCAAGCAGAAAATAGGCATTGACCAACACCTGATACCCTTTACCAAGAGAAGGTTGGAAATGGATCCATGATCTAGACATAAACAGTGATAATACAAGCAAATTAGAAGAACAAAGGATAGTCTACCTCTCAAATAGTCTATCTACCTAGAGAAGGAAGGAATTTGTGACCAAAGAACTAAAGTACATTATGAAATACAAAATCAATAGTTTTTATTGTATTAAGTTAAAAAGATTTTATACAAAAACAATGCAGAAAATATTAGAAGGGAAGCAGAAAACTGAGGAAAAAAATGTACATGCAAGTGTTCTGATAAAGGCCTCATTTCTAAAATATACAGAGAATTGACTCAAATTTATAATAAAAGCCAATCTCCAAATGATAAATGGTCAGAGGATATGAACAGACCATTTTCTGATGATGAAATTAAAACAATTTCTAGACATATGAAAAAAATGCTCTAAATCACTATTGATCAGAGAAATACAAATTTAAACAACTCTGAGGTACCACTACACACCTCTCAGATTGGCTAAGACGACAGGAAAAGATAATGATAAATGTTGGAAGGGATGTAAGAAAACTAGGACACAAATACATTGTTGGAGTTGTGAACTGATCCAACCCTTCTGGAGCACAATTTGAAACTATTCCTACAGAGCTATCAAATTGTGCATCCCCTTTGATTTAGCAGTGTCTCTACCGGACTTGTATCCCAAAAGAGATCATAAAAAAGGGAAAAGGATCCACATGTGCAAAAATGTTTGCAACAACCCTTTTTGTAGTGGCAAGAAACTGGAAACTGAGTTTTTGTCCATCAGTTGGAGAATGACTAAATAAGTTATGATATATGAATGTTAAGGAATATTATTGTTCTACAAGAAACGATCAGCAGGATGATTTCATAAAAGCCTGGAGAAACTTGCATGAACTAATACTAAGTGAAATGAATAGAACCAAGAGAACTTTGTATACAGCAACAAGATTATGCGATGACCAATTCTGATGTACATGGCTCTTTTCAACAATTAAGTGATTCAGGCCAATTTCAATAGACATGATGGAGAGAGCCTTCTGCATTCAGAAAGAGGACTGTGGGGGACTGAATGTGAATCACAACATAGTATTTTCATTTTTTTTTTGTTACGGTTTGCTTGCTTTTTGCTTTCTTTCTCATTTTTTCCCTTTTTGATCTGATTTTTCTTGTCCAGCTTGAAAAATGTGGAAATATATATGGAAGAATTGCACATGTTTAATTGGATAACTTGCTGTCTAAGGGGAGGGAGAGGGAGAAAAAAATTTGGGATACAAGGTTTTGCAAGGGTGAATGTTGAAAACTATGCATATATTTTGAAAATAAAAAGCTAAAAAATAATAACCATAATAAAAAAAAAGAATGGGGCCAGCATCATATTTAGTCTTTGTATTCACAATCTTTAGGAGAGTGCCTTTACTCATAGTAGGCCTTATTATACATTTGTTAAATGGTTAAAATTCTCAGTGGAGAGAAACATTGCTATTGCCATTCCATCCCACTTCCCCAAGTGGAGCAGAAATTATTTCAAATCAATATGGGTTTGAATTATTTCGGTACTTGTCAATTTATCTCTCTGGATTTCAATTTCCCTATCTATAAAATGATGGGGGTGAATTAAGAGAATTATTAATTCCAAAGACTCCTTCAAGCTCTAAATCTACAATTCTATATCTGCGCATCTTGAGAATCACCACTGAAGAAAACAGCACAGTTGGTTGCCATGATTTTATCACTACAAAAATAAATGCCAGAAAGCTTCTCAGTAGCTCCTAACCACCCGTTTCTACTCTTAGGTTCTCAATCATACTATCTACAACTCTATTTTTTGGAATCTTGCCCAAGAATTAAAACATATACCAATACAGTACAGGGGCTTTGTGATAATTATTTTGGGTACTCGGGTATCTTTTAAACTTATGCTTTAGGACTGTGTGCTAAAAGGATGAAGTAGCTCTAAGTCTGAGCTTCAAATAAGTGAGATTTTATTATAACTTCTTTCAAGGACCACTCGTATTTCTTAAAGGGTCACCTTAACACAGTGACAAATAGCTAACTCTGTAATATACGAAATATGGGGAGAAAGTCTTTTCCTGAGAAGTCAAGTTTAAAACATGAAAGAGAGCTATGAAGACTTGGGAATATAGTCAGTGCCAGAAAATCTGCCCAAATATCAGACACAAAGTGAATAATGAAGTGAAGAAGGAAACAATTGGTGAGAAACCAGATATGCTTCTATTGCTTATAAAACTGAAGCCAGGTTTCCATTGACTTTCATTTAAAATGTGTCCTTGTCTTGAAAGGCTGGCAGATTTGAAAAGGTTTTTGTTTGGTTTGGGGGGGGGGAGGCTCTGCCAGCTTTGCCACTTGGTTGGGTTTTTTCCCCTCTAAAATACTAAGCTCTTAAAAAAAAAAAACCTATCATTACTTTGAATAGATTATTTTATGCCATAATAAAAATGCCAACATTTATATAACACATGCCAAATAACAATCACCCAAGCCCAGTGATCCTTGCAGAGGCCTTAAAATTTCTTGATTCTAAGATCTAAAT
Source organism: Myrmecobius fasciatus (assembly GCA_023553655.1). Lineage (NCBI taxonomy): Eukaryota > Metazoa > Chordata > Mammalia > Dasyuromorphia > Myrmecobiidae > Myrmecobius > Myrmecobius fasciatus. The sequence goes on from JAJPUD010000318.1 coordinate 731,735, forward strand.
ATGCTGATTGGTTTGCCCAGTGTCTTTCTGAATGACGTTTTAAATGTCCTCCCTGTTCTTTATCCATTTCTGACAGGTTATGGCCAGCAGGGGTAAAGAGCAGATATCTCAGGGATTTAGAAAGACAAAGAAGTTTTCTGCACTGTCCTTTTAACCATTTGCACTCCTCCAGAACCAGAAAAGTTCCAACTGCAGAGTTCATTAGTTTGTTGGTTGGTTTATGAGTGTGAATATATTCACATAAAAATATCTGTTGCTGGGGCAAAAATGTAGCTCCCATTATCATTCTGACCTCGGACCATAGGATTCTGGATTAAAGGAATGCAAGATCGCAGATAGATCCTAAAGGTTATCTGGTTCAAACTCCTCATTTTCTAACTAAGAAAACTGAGGTTCATAGAGATTAAATGATTTGTCCAAAGTCACACAAAGGCTAAATAGCAAAGGCAGAATTTTAACCCAAGTTTCCTTATTCCAAATCCAGTAGTACTCTTTCCATTAATGCAGGTCTCTCTTCTATGCATAAGAATGTCTCATAAAAATCTCAATATAAAGAAAATGAGTAATCTATGTGAACCTGGCAGCACACATGATTACTAATTTTATCAGTAATAAGTAGCAGTTAATTTGATACTTTTTCATCTTAAATCATATAATTTGAAAGAGGCAAGTGTGGAAATCAAGTTTTAATCCAAGGTCATCAAGTGATTTCCAACACCTCTTGTTTTCACTCTATTGCAACACTAGTCAAAGGATGGAAACAGAGCCACAGATATAGGTGGCACAAAACAAAATCTAAACTACTTTATGAAAGAGGAGACTCTCCTATAAACTCAGAGATAAGGGCTTTCCATTAGACTCTTAACAATTAAACTCCAATAAAAGAACATATTTGGCTAGCTGATTATTTTGCTTTTATTGAGGAAGCAGAAATAAAGGTTTACAATACACACATTGTACTTTCAACGCCTCCAATCTTACCCAACAGGACCTTTTCTAATCACTGTTAATGGCCAGAAAACCTGGTACCAAAAATCACATTCCATGAATTACTAAGTAAGCTAACAGGAATTACAGTTTATTGTAGAATGTATTTAGTTAATTTTTCTTCCTCAAAATAACAATACTGTAGTTTAGCTAATTATCTAACTGTTTAAAGAAGTTATACTATAAACCAAAATAGTAAATAGTAATAAAATAATTTTTAATGATGATACATTTCCTTTTGTCAAAGTAAACAAGTCTTTAGAAATTTATTAAAGTTGGTTTAAAAAAAGTCTTATAATTGCTAGTAAGAAGTAGAATTTTTTTTCTTTTTTTCTAACTATAAAAATGATACTGTTTTGCCTCTTTCATATGATGATACTGTTAGCTACAACTAAGGTTACTGAATTCAAATCTCATATCACCTAGGGATAAGTAGACTGCTTACAAACATTTTTATGATTAAGAAAAAGAATTAGAAGAAAGAATAAAAGATAAAGAATGATCTTCACTAATGTTATCTAACTGTATATATATTCTCTGGGTATGTACAGAGCCAGAAAAAAATACCACAAAATCCATAATCACATGCCTCTCTAATTCCTCTCAAAATCTCTCTTGACCCTCCCTAACATTTCTTCGACAACTCTTTATAAATGATGCTCAAGTCAGAGCAAGGGGTAAGAGTGTTAGTCTGAAAATTTCTGGTTTGAAAACAAAGAAAGTGGGACATTATCTGCCTAGTGATTCTTGGAGCAGGCATTCTCTACTCTAGTTAACCTAATACCCATCCTGCTGCTCACTCTCAACCACTTCTCCTATACATGGAAACTTCCATGCCTGATGCAAACTCAATAATTGTTCTCTGCTTATAATATCTGAGATAAGAATCCAGGCATACTGATGGAAATCTTTTCTGCCATGAAACACCTGGCCTGCTTCAGCATCCCTAAGTACAACAGCTATGACAGGTGTACAACCCAGGTATGCCTGCATGGAAATGGAAAGAATGAAGGTAATCTGAAACAACCTGAATGCTGCCTCTCATATGATCATTTTCCACTTTTTTCCTCCTATTGTGGTCTAAATATCATTTTAACCAAGGCCTAGATTGCCATGATGATTATCCTGAGGTATCTAGCCCATCCAAAAATTTGTCTGTATCCTCTCTCCAGTGTTTATGACACAGATTTATTCTGATCATATATCCTCTCCAATCCCAGTTCCTTCTTTATCCCTCCTACTCACTGTTGTTAATGTCTACTCCCACTCCCAAATCTTGGAATTAGGAAGACCTGAGTTTGAATCTTCCATAGCTATTTACTAACTGTGTGACCCTGGTCAAGTCGTATAAACTTAAAAATCTTTGTTCTTCAACTGAAAAATAAGGATGCAAAACTTGCTTTACAGTGTTGTCATAAAGATCAAATAAGATAACATATGCAAAACACTTTGCCAACCTTAAATCATTAAATAAATCCAAGCTATTATTAGTCAATTTATTTCTATCTAAGGGCAAATTGGCTCTTGAGAAAGTTACTTCTCTATTCTATCCCTAAGAAAATGTGGGGAGTCTGCCATGGGAAGCTAGGAGC
>JAJPUD010000318.1:741031-767808 GCA_023553655.1 Myrmecobius fasciatus
TGTTATTAAAATTTATAGATACAGTGGTTGAGTGAGGAGAGAAAAGTAATTAAATTCATGACCTTAATTTTTTAGCATAAGGCTAAGTTTATAATAGGGACTTAGTAAATATTTGTTCCTTGATTAGTTCAAAATAGCTGTCTAAAGTTGGTAGGAGGGAGGGAGAAAAAGACAGAGAGAGAAACAGAGAGAGACAAGAAAGACAGAGATAGAGACAGAGAGACATATAATTCAGTTTGAAAAGGAATTGTTTTTAAAAATAGTTAAAACATAGCTTTTTTTTGTTTGTTTTTTTTTGTTTTTTGCTGAGGCAATTGGGGTTAAATGACTTGCTCAGGATCACACAGCTAGGAAGTGTCTGAGACCAAATTTGAACTCAGGTCCTCCTGACTTCAGGGATGGTGCTCTAACCACTGTGCCACCTAGCTAACCCAAAAAATTTGTAACAGAAAGCTTTGCAAGAGTCAATGTTGAAAAATTATCTATGAATATATTTTGCAAATAAAAAGCTTTAATAAAAAAAATATAGGCCATGCCAGATTTAACTTCATTTCCTTTTTTGACAGGATTACTATGTTAGCAGATAAGGGGAATACTATAGATAAAGTGGGTATTTCAAAAGTCTTAGTACAGTTTTTGAACTATTAAAGCTTAAAATTACTCTAGTACCCTATAGTTTAATTAAATGTTAGCAAAATTCTTTATTAAGTATCTCTTTTCTCACTACACAGAAAAGATGGTAGAGAGAAGCAGAGTAAACAATGGTACAATTAGGTGGATTCAGAAATGGTTATAAACAAATAGTGATGAAAAAAGCACTAAGCATAGAGTTCAAATCAGGCTTCAGGCATTTATTACCTAAAGGGATCCTATGCAGGTAATTTAACTTCTTATTGACTTTGTTTCTTCAAATATAAAACAGAAATAACAAGATTCCATAGGATTATCGTAGGATCAAATGAACTAATATTTGTAAAGTACTTAGCACAATGCCTCACATGTAATAGACATTACATAAATGATTATTCCCTTTCCTCCTTAATGGCTCAGTATCAATGAAGGTTAGCAGTGGAATAACCCAGGGACCTGTGAATGGACATATGCAGTTCATACTTTTTATGAATGATATGGATAAATGATGGTATCTTCATCATATATGCAGATGACAGAGGCTGAGAAGAGTAGCTAATATTTAAGATGGTTGTCAATATCTAAAAGATTCTTGACAGTCTAGATCAAAAGATATAATTAAGGATAAATAATATCTAACATGAGTATTAAAAAAAACAGTTCTGCCAATAGAGCATTGGGGAAGCATGGTTACACAACAGCTGTTCTAGGTGGGGAAAAGAAACAGGGGTGTAATTAAGTTGCAAGCTCAAAATGAGTCAGTAGTATAATGTGGAAGCATATATATGATTTTGAGGCTCATTAAGAAAAGGAAGATCTTTCAAAAACAAGAAAACAATAGCCTCACTATACTTTCTCTTCATTCTATATCTCTTGGTGTATTGTATTCAATTATAGATACCTCAATTGCAAAAGGACACTGATATAATGGAGTGTTCAGGTAGAGCAACCAATGTCTTGAGACAATGCTATGTGAGAATCAATTGCAGTGACTAGGTGTATTTAGCCTGGGAAACCAAAAATGCCAAAAAAAAAAAAAAAGGATTAGATTTGTTCTGTGTAGGTATAAGTTGCAAATATGAAAATTAAGGTTAGATATCCCCCAAAAAATTATTAATAAGTAGAGCTGTCCCAAAATGGTACAGGCTGCCTTCGCCCATGGTGGTTTTCTGATGCTTAGAGGTCTTAAGGCATAAGGTAATTTACTTGCTGGGTATATACAGTTAAAATTCCTTTTAGGAATAGGTATTTAGTGAGCATTGAGGTCACTTCCATGCTCAAATTTTGTAATTCCATAAAGGAAAAATACAACCGGATCATAAATATTAAATTTAGGCAGAAGTCATGTTAGGAAGATAATAAGATCAGTTTAAGCACGGTGATTACTGGATATAAGGACAATATTTCTGAAAGGCAACTAGAGATGAAAGATGGATTTCAGCAGAGAGGATAAAGAAGAGATTTGAGAAAGATCAGTGTAGAGATGACTGAATTCATGGGAAATGATAAGATCACCAAGTAAAATGGTATAAAAAGAAGAGAAGACAAGGATAGAGTCTTGTGGGATACCCAAAGTTATGGAACTGTGACCTGGATGGAGACCTAGCCAAAAAAAAAAAAAAGACTGAGAAGAAGCATCATATACGTAGTGGGCAATGCCATGAAACCCTAGATATTTCTATCTAGAAGAGAGTGATCAACAGTGTCAAATGAGAATGTTTGCTATCTTGGGGAGGGGGAACGAAAGGGAAGGGGAAAATTGAAACTCAAAACCTTACCGAAATGAATGATGAAAACTATAATTTATAAGTAAACTGGAAAAAATAAAATGCTATTAAGTAAAAAAAAAAACAAACAAACAAAAAAAAAAAAAACCCAAACCAAAATATAGTGAAGATCTTGACAACTAATTTTAGTCTCAAAAGATCCCTTTTACAAATAACAGATCCAAAATACAGTGATCCAATGACCTGGAATCCCTGAATATCCTTATCCCTCATACATTAAAGAAATAAGTGGCTTACAATTACATGGTTCAAGGACAAAACTTTAAAGAGCAGAGAATTTTAGTAACATTGTTCCATCTTTAAATTAAAACATCCTTTCCTAAGCAAAGTTACAGTTTCTGCATCTTCTCAAATGCTCATTTTGAGCATCACACAGAAAGAATTTAGATAAAACTCAAAGCCTGGGTCACAGTTCATTAGCTCCATAGCCAATCTGCAAATTACTCCTTCTACTCTCCAAACCTATCTCATTCCACCCAGGTTCACAGTCAGTTGCAAAACAAGGCGGAGAATCATATTCACCTAAGCCCAAAGACCAGGTTTCCCAGCCAAAATACCAGCTAAAATATACAAATACCAACAAAATACAAATATAAATTTGTAGTACCAGCTTGTGGCTATATGATGTAGCCTGGGAACCCTTAGTGTTTTAAAAATGTTCTCTACCACAATCAACTATTGCATTCTAACAAATGAAAATTAGCTATATTTGCAAATATTTAAAGTATTTGCTCAACTCATTTCTGTTACCAATGGTGATGAACATCCAAAATCTATGCTGACAGAGCACTGAGGTAAGTGGTAGGCTGAATGGTAGGCTGAAAAATCTCTGGTTTGGGATTGGGGAGTAACTGTCTGACCATTCTCATAACAGGCTCTCTCTATTCAAGACACACCCTCTCTTTCTTTCTAGTATACAATGCCCTTTCTCTAGGCATTCCCACCCAACCCCACCCCACCCCCAAAAGGATATTTCCATGCCTGGGCAAACTCAATAACTGATGTTTCCCTGTTTGTGATAGCAAAAACAGAAAACCAAATATACCTGACAGAGTTACACCCCATCCACATAAAACATCTGGCTTTCTTCAGCATCTCAGAGTGGCTTATTAGGGTTATAATTATTCAAATATAAATATCTGTACTAAAATGTTAATGTTCAAAAGTTTTCATTTACATAGTTCACTAAATATTATACTTTGCTTGACTTTAGCCTCATCTTATCTAGGACATTTTGCACATAAGACAGTTAATGCTGTTGCTGTTATTAAGTGTTTACTGAATGAATGGTGCACTATAATTTATGAGTTTGTAATTTGTCACGTTCCATTTAAATAACATTATATAACAGCAAAAGAATTGTTTTTATTACTATTATCAATACTAATTTCATTTTTTTCACTATCAAAAAAAAAAACAAAAACAAACACACACAAAAGAAAAAGAAATGGAAATCCACTGCTTGTGAGATTAATTCCAAATAGTACCAATAAACAATTCAGTCTATTTATATACATTACTTAAGGACCTTAGCCAACTAAAGGCACAAGGTTAAAGTCAATCTATTTGTCAGCAAAGACCTCAACTCAGAAATTATATATAGGGATTAAAATCTCCAAAGGATAGCTTCCAGCAATGTTTTCATTGAGGTCTTTATTGGTAGCCATATATACAGAGAAAAAAGGATTCAAAGTAATTACTTAGGCTCTTCCTCATTTACTTATGCCTTAATTTCAACCCTTAAGATTCCCACCACATGAGGCAGCTAAGTGGCACAGTGGATAAAGCACCAGCCCTGAAGTCAGGAAGACCTGGCCTCAAACACTTAACACTTTCTAGCTGTGTGACCCTGGGCAAGTCACTTAACCCCAATTTCCTCAGGGAAAAAAAAAAAAAAAAAAAGATTCCCACCACATTCTATACCAGTTTATGGCACAGTAGCACACATAACAATAAAGAACACGGTATAAGAGCAATAAGCTAAATTTTCATTTCTGGAACAGAGAATATACATGTTTTTCATTTCTGGCATAAAGAAGAAATGAGTCAATGAATATAATAAAATGTTTGGGGGATTTTAAAATCATCAATACCTACAACTTTTTAAACATTTCTTCTCAATTAATTTTAGTTGAAATAAATCTCAAACACTATCATTGGTCTCATTTTCATTTGCTGCTGGTGAATATATTCAATTTATTATTCTTCTAAAATACTTTTATTATTTCTTCTGAACTTAAATATCAAATAAAATGAACAGCTCTACATTCACTACATAACAGGGTATTAAACACAAAACTCTGAATTTTAAATATTCAATTTGTGAACTGCTTTTGTATGTATTATATGCTTATCTTCATAAGCAAAAAAATGAAAATGTAGTATAATACCCATTTTATAGATGAGAAAATTAGGGTAGACAAAAGGTGAGGCATTTTATATAGTCTTACAAAGAGAAATGGTTATTTTTTTTAATGGAATTACAACATACCCTGTCTCCTATTCTAGAGGCTTAGGGCCCACTTTTATCTTTTAAAAGACCATGTAATTAAGGTTAATTAATATTTTGCAATCAAAAATAGCTGCAATTAGCACATTGTGGCTTCCTGAGTAGATATAAAAACTTCTATTCTCATCTATTTTCATATGAAACACTAGGAGTAAGGAGACCTAGTCCTCCCCTATTCTTTGAACTTAACTTAATACAGTATATTCTAGGATTATGATAAAATGTTATTAAAAAGTAATTCAAAATAAACTTGTACTTTTGATCTTTTTTATACCTTTTTGAAAAATCCCTCTAGAAAAGTCTAAATTTAACACTTCCCTTTCCTTTGAAAATAATATTTTAAATACTGACCTCTAATCTTGTTACCTCCTTATCTTAAGGAAATGATTTCATCTAAAACTGATTTGTTCATTATTTACATATAATCCTCTCATTTTTCTTTGACCAGATTATAAATATTCTCCAACCAAGAAATTCCCTAACCCTAAATGCTCACCTTTTCAATGGGGATGAGCTATATCATCATTTCTAAATATCTTTAACATTCCATAGTTATTGTTCTGTGGCCCAATATATGTTGCTGAAGACCAAAATCAGTATCTATAAATGCAAATGAGTTAAGTATACTTGTTCACTAAGTAGGATTATTAAGACACTCTTTAGGTGTTAAGTTAATAAAAAGCACTAAAACATATCTTGGAATTACTATGTTCTAAATCAGCTCCACTATTCATGCAGCAAGTTATCATTATACTGAAATTATTCTTAATAAATTCTAGATTAGAATTTCATTTTATTTTTATGCAAACAAAAACTCCAATTTGAGGAAAAAACATCCATTTATAGTTATAGTTATATAAATTTTTTTCCCATTTGAAATTTATTATATGACCATATCTCATTCACTAAACATAAAGAAGTTAGCATGTATGTTGTCCTATTCTTCTTTAAAGCATATCTTTGATACTATAGTGTTTCATTTCAGGTATTTTAAAAAACTAATTCTCTCCTTTTATTAGTAAGTGAAACTAACTTCTGCAGTTTTAGAACACTCACCAGTGCACAATATTTATATCAAAAGGTAAATCTTCTCCTTATTAGAGACCTGAATTCTAGAAAGCAAATTTGCAGTCTACATTTCAAGGCACTGAAAGAAATGTAAAGAATTCTTATGCACTGCCTGTTCAAACATAGTCCATCTTAGATCAATGCCTAATTCCCTTTTTCTGCCTCTCCAAAAGCAGTTCATTAATCCAAATGACATGTAGAAAATTTTGAGGTATTCATGCTCTGACTATATGTAATATTTAGAAGCTATTAACAAAACAGTTTTACATGTAACTCAAGTTTCTGTTTTCTGTGCAAATAAAATAAAAGCATGTATTCCTAGAATTTTCACTCAAAACACTAATGAATTTCACATTTTTTTCCCCCTTAATATCACTGCAAAGAAAATTGCTTGGAATCTTACTCTAAAGGAAGAATTTCATAATGGAGCATTCTCAGATTAACTATAAATTCTAAAACTTTTAAGTAAGTGTCAGATGCCAGTTTTATAGCAACAATGCCCTGGTAAATGGCACCTTAGATGAAAACATTTATAAGTTTTTTTTGGGGGGGAGGGTTTTAAGGGAAACTGGGGTTGCATATGACTGCTTCCACATTAAATTAATGAAACATCTTTTGTAATTAATTCAATCCAGAAGTTTTAGATGGTTTACTAAAGATCAGATTTATCTCTAAAGGTTCTCAGGCACACACACACATACATACATTCAGATATATAAAAAAGACATGACATTCCAAATGAATCTGCCATCTGCCAACTGGCTGACAGACCTTACCTCCAAAGAACAAAAAGCTTAGTTTAGTGTGGAATGATACAAGGAATTAAATTCACAGTACATTCACTGAACTGAATAATAATGAATTTAAACTCAACTACTGATAAACTTGTTATTTCTGACTAGATAAGATTACTTTTAATTAACAACATTGATTACTCAATTAAACATTACTAAATGACTACTCTGCATAAGACAAACCTGAATTCAAATATTTTTGTTTACATGTCCTTTGTATAAATATAAAGTAAATAAGGGATATAAAAATATTATTTGAACAAGTTTATGTTTACTAAATATAGGAGCACCAAAACTGGGTGGCACAAAAAATGTATCTCAAATTGAAGGCACAAAAGCTTTAAAGATGGCCAAGTCATATGTTTGGGAAGTGGCCTTGAATTAATCTAATACCATGACTTTTCCTGTTGATTATGTTCATTCCTCCTGTTCCTTTTCTCACTCCAATCCCTAAATATAATCATTATTTTACATTACATAATTTACATGTAAATTATATTTATATTACAGAAATATCAAAATATCTATTAATGCAGAAAGAAAAACTATTACAATGTTGGTCCTCTTCAGAACATAGAAATTCTGACACATTTTCATCCTCATGTTTTCAGTAATAACTACATCAAAGAAGCTCTCAGAAAAGAAAAAATACATATATTTATGTATGTGTATGTGACACACAGCATATAAAATAATAATATGTCTAGATCAGAAATGAAAAATGGAAGTTTCAACATAATTCCATGTTTCCTTTTCTCTTTTGAGAATTTAAAAAAAAAAAAAAGAAAATTTTCCCATAGTTTTTACCTGCTTGTTTGAGGGATGGGGGGAATGCACAATTACCAAAGGTCACTAGGATTTTAAAAGCATCAATGGAATGTACTTCTGTCTCTGTCAGAGAAAGGGTTAAACTACAGGGTAAACTGAATAAGATAATCAAAGAAGCTTGGAATTCTTTCCCTCCTCATCTCCCCTTAATTTCTTTTTCTTTTTTTCTTTCTTTCTATCTCTGTCTCTTTGTCTCTGTCTTAGTCTCTCTCCTTTACTTTCCTAGCTCAAGAGTAACACTGATCTTGACAAATTGTTACCTATACTAAATGCCACCAAGAGGGAACAAAAAAAAAAAAAAATCCATCCATGCCAAATGAAAATTGACAGAATAAACTGGGATTGCATTAGCAAGCTATATCTAAGGACTAACCCTGCTTAAACATTAACCTAAAAATAAAACTATTAATGGAAAGGGAATGGGGAAATAAGAGAAAAGATACAACTGAATATGGTAAATTAAAAACTGAAAGGTTTGGGTTTTTTTTTTTTTTGTTAACTATCTTTACCTCTCCATAGTTTTTCTTATCAAAATAGTTTTCATATATTCAGACAAATGCTGTACCAACATTCTCCACAAAACAATGTCAAGATATAGATTTATAATTAGAATTTTGGGGCACTTAGGGCAAACTAAAAGACCCCACTCAACACCTTTTAGTGCGACCATGCCTCCTTGCCCATTGAGGTTTTCATTGTTTTGTATTGCTTTTTGTTCAGACCTTTGATTTCACTAGTATATTGTAGGGAACTTCCAGGATGGAAATTCCCTCTTCAGATCAATAACTCATACTCATCTGTAATTTCAAGAGTCTATTCAGAATTGCCTGGGCCACTTCAGCCTCTATCAGAGATAAAACCAGACTGAAACCAAGGCTGCCTCTAGACACTACACTACACAGCCTCTTTTATACATAGTAGATACTTATGAACCATTTGTCAAATATTCATTGGGGAAAAATTGTGGAAAATGCCCTTAAGCTTCTAATTTACCTCACTTTTATATACCCTCCCAACCAGTATTACATTACTCCTATGCAACTACCAAACTGGATTGAGATGGAAGTTGCCATCTATCTTTACAGAGTACGCAAATATTCATCCAGTCTATCTTCTATCTCTTTTTTCCATTGTTCAGGTATCAACTGTTCAACCTCACAGCTTCTAATCCCTTACTCCTATTGCCACTTTTTCAGAAAGTGTTTTGGAATTATCATTGCCCTCTACTCTTTCTTTTTTTCCTAATATATTACAATATTTTAATTAAAATACATTTGTCTTTCTTTTCCTATTTCCCATATCTTTTCTTGCAAAATCTGCAAGGCAAATTTGATGCCTTGGATTCAAAGCCATTTCAAAAATCTGAAACGTTTAGAAGGCTAGTCTTTAGATAGCAAAAATTTTCTCTGCATCATGAAAAAATGCAATTTTAATCATTTAAAAATCTAGAAACACTCTGAGAAGTAGGGGGAAAAAAACCAACAACATGATTTAGAGTAATGATCCATAATCCCAGTACAGTTTCACTAGTACTTTCAGATAACTGTACTAGTTAATACTTTGTAAAGATGATGATGATAATAATTGCTAGCATTTAATAGCTTTGGGGGCAGCTAGGTGATGCAATGAATAGAATGCCAAGTCTGGATCAGGAAGATCTGAATTCAAATCCAGTTTGTAAAAAAAAAAAATCACATAGAGAAAGAAATGGCCAACCATTCCAAGAAAACCTCAAATGAGAGTTGGACACAAATGAAATGACTGAACAATAGCATTTATTAGCACATTAAGGTCTGCAATGGCTATATGTGATCTCACTTGACTCTTACAACAATCCTATGAGGTAGGTGATGTTATTATTGCCATTTCACACATAAAAAAGTTGGTTTTACAACTAGTGTCAGAGGCAAGATTTATACTTAAGTCCTACTTCTTCATCTGTTTATAAATACCAGTAGCCAAAATACTTAATATCCATGAAAATGGAAAATTCCTACATTACTTAGTTGCAAATTTAATAGGTTTATAGTCATCTACTACTTATAATGGAGTAAACTTAAATTTATTTAAATATTCTGATCTTTGACCCCCCTTAGTACTAGCATCTTCCATCTGAGATTTCCAATATATATTATGTATAACTTTTTGTACATGGTTATGTGCAAGTCTCTTCCATTTGACTGTAAAGTACTTAAGAGCAGAGACTGTTTTAAGTTAGATTGGGTTTTTTTTTTTTTCCTTTTTATCCCCAAACCTTAGTATAGTGTTGGGCATAGAGCAGGTATTTAATAAATTCTTGTTTATTTGACTTGACATAAATTTGGGATTTCTAAATCTCAGTATAAACAGATTTAATTAGAAACAGGAATACAGAAGCTGGATTATTTTATACACCGAATAAAGTTTTGTCTAATTACAATACAATTCTAACCATGACTGAACTGCTGAACATCTGTTCCACTTTGGATCAAATCACACTTTGATGAAGCTTTGTAGTAACTTGATATAGATTACAGATCATATTGGCACTTTATACCAATTTTATCAGAGTGGAAAAATTTCCAGAAAATCACTAATCTGGTAAATGTTCTCAATTCTGTTCAAATATGTTAAATACTATTCACACCAGAAAAATACACACACACACACACATACACATACACATACATGGTTTTTCATTATGAAAAGATATGTAAGAATAATATGTATGTGTATATATATATATATATAAAACCATTTATAATCATAAATACATGACAACTGAATTTATACTACAGAATTTATTTTTAAAAAATCAACAAATATTTCCCTAATGCTATCACTTTCCTGATGTCAAGGTCCTCTTTAAGAATACAAACAAGATTTACAGTTGAATGCTCACTTTCCCCACAACTCTGCAAACCACAGGTTCACTAATTAAAGCCTTAAATGGTCCCTTAATACAATCCTAATTCCACAAATAACCTCAGAGGACAGTAAATACCACATGTGGAATTTTAACCCAGATTATCTGACTCCAAACTTTACCCACTTTTAAAGATGAGGCAAATTTTATCTAGAGAGGTAAAGGGAATATGCTCAGAATCACATCTTGAATAGTGTCTTGGCCAATTGTCAAAACTCTAGTTTTGGGGGGTTTTTTTGTTGTTGTTGTTGTTTTACTATGAAATTGTGTTATCTATTTTATCACAGACTCCCAGTTAAAATATTGACAACATAAAGAAGGGACTGATATAAAATAAAAATTAGCACCCTCAATTTAGACCTGGAAATGATCTTATATAGTTATTATATAGTTCCATCCCAATAATTTTATGGATTGGGAAATACATACTAGTCAGAATTTAAACTTGGGCCCTCTGGTTTCAAATCTAGTACCTTTTCATTACAGGTTATAATCTCTGATTTAAAAAGAATAGGAAACAACTTTACTTTCTCCTTGATTAAAATGGTAGAAGGAAAAATAGACACAGAAGGGCAAGTGATTCATGTGAGGCCAGTTTCTTTCCATCTGAAATAACAACTATCTATAGAAATTTTTCTGACTTTCTAAGGCTGGCTTTAATGAAAATAAGCAAATTAATTTTTTTCCTAACTGAAAATATTCAACTTATTCTTAGGAAGGTATGCTTAAAAAAGAAAAAAAATTCTATATATGTATCAAAAGGAATATACACATGCCAATAAATACAGCATAGGGGCTTTTTTTTGGGCCACCAAGGAAAGAAAGGAGTAAAATAATCAGAGCTGTGCTTAGGAAGTTGTTTTTCAGCCAAGAGGGTTATTTAGCATGTAATGGCCCACCCAACATACCCTCAATAAGGTAAAGGTTAAATGATAATGCCAGGAAAGATGTAGAATAAATAACACCAATCCAAGAAATAAGGAAAGAATGGCAACTGAGTAGCACCTAACTTCCTGCAGTGTCTTGGCCCAGGAAACATGCAGAGAGCTAGTAGAAAATGCCAGGCAGGGTGGAGTCCTAGGATTTCTGAGGCAAGCAGGCCAACTAGGCATGAAGGGAGGAAATAGCCCAAGATCCTTTGAAAGTTTCTACAAGTACTTTTCTGGGCAGAAAATGAAGCTGGAGTGAAAGGAGAAAGCTCAAGGAGTTAAAACAGGTGAGCACTCCTATGATATGGCAGAATGATGTTGCACATCAGACTTCATCATCTACCTAAGCTACATATGAAAAGAGTAAAATCCAGAGAATCTTAGATATTCAGTTTTAAGTCTGAATAAGTCATAACTTTGCTATCAGCTGCTGAAGAATATCTACATAAAGAACAGGAACTCAGGGGCAATAATCCCATCTTTTATACCAGGTAAGAAATTAGCTCATTTCAAACAATACATAGTTGAGGGGAAAGGGGGAAGAAGAGTGGCTTAAACTGCTGCTGTCACTACTACTTGCCTTGCATTACCTAATTTCTAATTGCTTCAGAACTAAGTAGTAGGAAGAAGGTAAAAGGAATGGGAAAAAGGGAAGAGATCAAATTTTAAGTGGTATATAACCAATATATGAGGTAGAATACAAAAAAATAACACCACAATATCCATATGTACCAACACCAACACTGCTCTCCTTATCCATACAGTGGTCTCATTAAAAATGAATATTTTAATGGCAAGATTATAAATATAGATCCATTTTATGTAGCTGGTGGTACAGTTCAAGGTCAGGAAGATCTGGAGTTCAAATTCCGATACAGATAGTCTCTATGTGATCCTAGAGAAGATAACTCACATTTGTGAGTTATCTGCAAAATGAATAATAAGAGCACTTACCTTCTTAGTTTTGTGTAGACCAAATATGATGTATAAAGTGTTCCACAAACCTTAAAGCTCTATGTAAATAGTAGCTAATATTCATGACACAAAGAATCAATGTTCCAATTTATCTAGAACATAAATGGTTGTTTAATAATTATGTGTTGAATTAAATTATATTCAAAATTGTTAAAGTAAATCTCAGGCAACTAGAGATTAATAAGTGGGCAAAAAGGGCACCCTTTGGATTCATTCTTCCCTTAATAGACCCTATATTATTATTAAGGAACAAAGTTAGGAAACTAAGTATCATTCACTTCAAACTAAGTAAGATACTAAGTGCTTGGTGTACACCTCTCTAATCCCTTAACTAGGGTCACAGAATTGGTCAAGTGAGAATTGGCAAACCTATAGCATACGTCACTTAGTATATTCACTGGTCCATAGCAGACACTCAAATATGATGATCTACACCTATAAAGTTAAGCAATGCTGCTTGGCATCATAAAAATATATTTTATCTTTTGTGTTTATATCTTCAGCCCCTAGTAGAATATATGGCATATAGCAAGTGTTTAATAAATGCTTGTTGATGAACTAATTCTTTTCTAACTGTTAAAGATTCTAATTCTGATTTTTTAAACTCTCTTTGGCTCTAAAACTACTTATAAATTAATTTTCTATTTGTCTTACATTAATAAAAATTAAATGCTTGCTGTCCTGTGTCAAAAAAAAAAAAAAACTCAGCTACATAGCACATTCTTGCCTAGAAAACAATAAGAATTTGTTCATCCAGTTTTAAAATTTACAAACCTAGCACCATGTATTTACTGAGTGAAATGGAAAGCAATCAAACTCACCCTGCATTTTTCTAATGTTACCAAAACAACCATATTCATTTTTGGTTGTCTATCAAGGGATTAATTTCCCTTAGATAAGTTGAAGTCCTTATATAAGACTGTAGACATTTGACCCTTGAGAATTAATCATGGAAAACTTTTCTCTCCCACCCTGAAAGTTTGTTTTTAGTGTAGCAGATGGAGAAAAAATTCCACCAAAAAAAAAAAAAGTCACAGCAAAGCCCAATAGCAACAACAAAATTATATTTTTGGCTACTTTCTAGAGCTCACAAAAAATAGCACAAAATTATTTAAAATTTTCAGTGAATAAGTACAATATATCTTAAAAGATCAGCTAATCCATCTCTTGCCACTAGGTAGAAGTGATTCTTACCAATCCAGTTTGCTAGATTAGAGGTTATCCCTCCCTAAAGATTTCTATATAGTCCTTCATACAAAGATATACTTTGCTTTATGCAATTGATGTATACTGAACATGTATATAAATCTTTCTTTTAATCAAATATTATTTTAATGCATTTTAAAAGAACCAGACAAATCATTTCATAAAATGAACTCTTTTGTAAAGCAAATCCTGCAGAGAGCCCACTTGGCAAACTATCTTTGCAGATTCTGCAGCCCCTCCCTTCTTAGCAACCACAACTGAAGACCTCGATAAAAAAAGTTTTTACCACCCAATGGTTCATCATCAGAAATGTTTTTAACAAATGGAAAATCTATTGACATTAAAGAAGATATATTCTGAACTGCTTTGTTAGGAATCACAGGACTTTTCCATCTGTCCTGTCCTGCAGGTGAAACCACCATATGTGTTCTCTTTTACTATTAGAATTTGAGCTCCTTTGAGAGCAGGAGTTGTCTTTACTCTGTCTCCCCAGCATTTAGCACATACTGAACACTAAAAACAAACAAACAAACAACAACAACAACAACAAAAAACCACTTTTCATTCATTCATTTATCACTCCAAAACATGGTTCCTAAGTTTGGCCATATCTTATTTAAGCAAGGAACATGTGTACTTTAAGAATATGCACAATATTAAGCATTCTTCTAAGCCTCTCTC
Organism: Myrmecobius fasciatus; assembly: GCA_023553655.1. Taxonomy (NCBI): domain Eukaryota; kingdom Metazoa; phylum Chordata; class Mammalia; order Dasyuromorphia; family Myrmecobiidae; genus Myrmecobius; species Myrmecobius fasciatus. The sequence continues at coordinate 755,344 of JAJPUD010000318.1, forward strand.
TTCTCTTGAATAATGCAATTCATTTACTCTTTTCTGACATAGCTCATTTTCTTTTTCTTTTTTTTCTTAGGCAATTGCTGGGCAAATGAGTTGCCCAGAATCACACAGGTAGGAAGTATTAAGTGTCTGAGACCAGATTTGAACTCAGATCTTCCTGACTTCAGGGCTGGTGCCCTATCCACTGGGCCACTAAGCTGCTCCCTCATTTTCTTTATGAGAGCAAAGAACATGCAGGTATCCAGAGGACCCAGTAGAGATTATTCAACCTATAAGAGGGGTCAACGGATTCTGATAACTCTCTAAATAAAACATTTTATTTGAATGGAGCTGTTTTCTAGGTCAGCTTAGGAAACAGCATTATCAAACACACCTAGTGCTACAAACATAAGAAAAGCCATAGCACTGTTATTCAATTATTCCATAACTCATTCAGAGGAAATAACTAATTCAAATGTTATGCTTTATGGATTGCACAACTTTTCCTACGACCTCATTTTACAAGTGGGAAATCTGTGAGAATTACATTAACAATTTAATTCATTCCTCTCTGGTAACCCAAATTCCTACTTAAAAAAAAAAAAAAAGCATGTTACAAATAAGATCTTAATATCATGACACAAAGAAAATTTTAGTTGATGATCCAAGTTTCTTTTAAAAACCCACCAAATTAATTTAAATCCCCAAGGACAATAACTAAAGAAATACTCTACATTAAAAACTAACAGTTATTTTAAATCCTGTTTCATATTTGTCTCTGTATTTCAATCCCCAGCACTGTGTCTTGCATATATAAGGTTATAAATAAATGCTTGATATTTTATTGAAATCCATAGCTACCTACAGAAACATTTTAAACAGCTGCTCTTGCAGAAATTAAAGTATTCTTTACACATTTAGTGTACTCTTAAGAAATAAAATAAGATAGCAATTAGAGGGTATGCTATAGTTCTCCAATGAAAATAAGATTGTCCAACCTTCCTTTTAAAGCTTCATCACTATCTCAATTAATGACATCTAATAAATCACTAGATTTCTAAGTCCATATGAGCTCTAGAACTTAGAACTCTCAGGACTATTAGTAAAGCACTGACTAGACAGATAGGAGTCCTGTTGCTTAATTCAAGGTAAGACAAGAAATAAAAGTTTTCCAAATTTTTCAGTTTTGTAGTTTCTTTTGAAAAACTAATTTAGAAATTTAGAGACCCTTAATTCTATTGGAAATACATTTCTTCCAAGGTAAGAAATTTTTAATCTTTTTTCACAAAGAAAGCACACATGCACACACAAAAAAACCCACAACTGATTAGCAAATTAGTAAAGCAAAAACAAAACAGTTATTAGAGGTAAGAGGGGTATGGAAGGTGATTTCAGGAATAAGCTCTTTTAAGGAATTAATGGCACCATAATAATTAAGTAAATTAGGGGGCTTGAGCAACAACAGGAGATTAGTTAGCAAAATGAAGCACAATTCCCCATTCAGACAAAAATATAATTTAGGGGATTATTATCTATCACCTTTCTTCTAATCTTCAAAAAAAGGATATGCTCTGTGCAAAGAACAAAATGGGAAAAAACATTTAAAAGGATTTATAATTCACTTCTAGGTTACCAAATCAGTTAACATACTGTGCTAAGTTTCCAGTTAGGTTTCAGATAATAAAAGTATTAAGGTTTTGGAGAATTTAAACAGTTAACTTTACTCTAGCTGCTAATAAAGCAAGACTTTCTCATGCATAATTACAACCATAAACTAATGCTTTCTTCATTAACTTTGCATAATTACTTAATATCTACCTTGTTTCCTCTACTAATACATCTATAATACATCCAATCATTTTTCTATGTTTATATTCAGTCTGGTGAGGCCCTTAGTATACTTTTTAAAGTCTTTATCTCCAGAGATCCTGTTCTCCAATGAAACTGGACTACTTGTGCATTCTGTCCTCTGTACCTTTTATTATCAGTACGTGAAATGACCCATTTCTGCCAAAATTCTGTCATTACAAGTTCTGCTGGAATGCTAACCCCTAAACAACAAAAGTAATTTCTCCTCCCTGTGCTTCTCCCCCACCAGTTAGCATAATACTAGGCACTCTGATATATTGGAAAGACCATTAGATTTGGCTCTACTACTTACTAGATACCTAAGTGGCCAATGGATGTTACTGAACCTGTAGTCAGGATGAATTGAGCTCAACTTTAGCCTCAAGACATTTACTAGCTATGAAACCCTGGATAAGTCATTTAAACACTGTTTCAGTTTCCCCAAATATTAAATAAGTTGCTTAGCCATAGTGCTTGGCACTTGAAAAGTACTTAATAAATGGTTTTTTTCAATTCCTGTATGATTCTGGACAAATCATTTTAATTTTCTAAACCTCAGATCTCTTCTCTATAAAATGGATATAAATAACTTGTATTATCTCCAATAACTGTTATGGTATGAAAAGTGTTTTGTAAACTGATATTTAACTATGTACTACTAGAATAATTCAACAGCACACATTTTTAAAGTGCCTACTATATTGAAGGTAATATACTAAATGTTAGAGATAAAGATTTTTAAAATGGTACAGGTCCCTGACTTCAAAGAGCTTACAACTGGAGGAATTGTGAGAAGCCAAATAATTCTAAATCAGTAAATGAGGCCAAAATTTTTGAGACTGAATTAGTATTACTGAGTGTGGGAAGCAAAAGAGGGGCAATGTTAATAACAAATTCTGCAAAGTTTCAAAAATCATTCTGAGAAGAATCCATATGAAAATAATTTCCATAAGTAGATGTGGGAAAAGACTTACAGGTATGAGGAATAGTCTTTGCAAATTCATAGAAACAAGACAGAATAGAATGTAAAGATGAGAAATAACATGTGTTACAATGTTTTGCTGTTATTAAAGTTTGTGTTTTGTTTAGCTTTTTTTTGCAAACCCACAGAATACTAACTAAATGCTAGCTGTTATTATTTCTTCTATGGAACTTATTCTCTTCCCTGTATTATAATTATTTGTCTACATTTTACCTCCCAACTGGACTGTAAACTCCCAAAAGTCAGGAAATTATTCTGGTTCATCTTCATAACCTCCTGTCTAGGGCTTTCCATCTTAGCAGACACATGTTGAAGTGAACAGAAAAACGGGAGGAGAAAAGGAATAAACTGAAAAGTGCAACTGTTGGAAAATCTGGCAGTTATCTGGAACAAAATTAAAGAATTAATTCGTATACTACATATTTCCTCAATGTAAGCATCATACTAAATATCTTTCAGATTAGTCATATTGTTTTGAAAATTTTCCATGTTTCCCCTATTCAACTGCCAATGTTCACATGGCCAGTGTGATGAATAAACATGCTGTGACTTGCTTCTAAGGAAACTCCTGTCATGTTCCAGGGAAAAAATGACTTGTGCATCCATTAAATTAGGGAGGAAAAACTATAACTCTCATTTACTCATACCAGACTCCTTAACTTTCTTATTTTCACCATCTTCTCACTCTCCTTTAAGCATTCTGTGCAACAGGTAAGTTATGAGGGGAAAAATACTAAGGTGAAGGGAAGTGTGAGGAAAGGGGGGGGGGAGCCCTTTTAAGAAGCACTGCACTAGGTACAAGTAGTAGTCGATTTCAGGAACCCAACTAGTGTTCTCGATCTAAGCAGTTACTAAAACCTTAAGTTATTTTAAAGTTCTTGCCATCTCCAGAACTACCTGTTCTCTGATATGTTTACACAAGCGCTAAGAACAGTCACCATTTGCATATCTGGTAGGAAAACATTGTTGCCTTAATATTAACTCATCATGTGATGTTTATCCCCTTTCCATCTCTTCTTCAAGCACACGTGGATGCAAAGAAAACTATAGATATTTTCTGTTTGATTTTGCACTCCTCTGGCTTCAAAGAATCGCCTTCATCGAGAGCAAGTTGGCACAGAAGGGCGATTGGCATGCCACACTCACCCACATCCCAACCCCAAATCACTGCACCTTTCCCAAGAGAAGCAGCAGGTTGCCCCCACACACACACCCAACAATCCCCAGCTGTCAAGCGATGTGACAGCTAACATTCTCTAGCCCTCCAAATGCTATCTCCAAGTTCCTTCTCCCCACCCAGAGTCACCTTGACACAGATCTCCTCTCTCAGTCACTCGGCTCTGCCAAGGAACTTTTTTTCCCGGGAGCTCGCTTACAGGTATTGCCCGCTGTTCCTTCTAAGCCCTGATAAGGGCTCTTTGTTGATTTTTACACCCGCTGTACTCCTCAGTTCCAATCCCTGGCATGCAACCGAGCTTCAAGTTACCAGCGCAGCTCCAGTTAAAAACAAAGAAAAGCTACGAAAATACCACCACCGGCCAGAATTCAGAGAGACCGAGAGAAGTATTAAAAAAAAAAAAAAAAGTCTTCTCTGGGTCGGTCCTTTGGCTGGCCGGTGACTCATCCTGGTACAGCTGGCAGGGCAATCGACAGCCTAGGCAGGTAAACGGGTTTAGTTAGGCCTTGCTGAACTCGCCCTTCTCCAGTTGCGCTTCTTCCCTAAACCGGGTGGGTCGGTTGGAGCTTACCCGGAGGAGGCGGGAGGAGGCTGGGGTGCTGCCGCCGGGGGTTCCTCGGCTCTCCGGGCTCGGCCGTCCATAGCCCCGCTGCTGGTGGCGCTCGCTCCACTTCCAACTCTGCAAGCTGCTGCGTGGAATGGGAAATCCAAGCTGGCTCAAAGCAGCCCGGGAGGCTTGCCTCGAGGTTTACGAGCATACAGACTTAGGCACCCGGAGAGCCATCCACCCTCCGTTTCCCCTTTCTTTTTCTATCTTTTCACCTGTGAGGAAAGCCAGCTCCCACAGCCCAGGCAGCATAGAGCGATAGTGGCAACTAGAGGCAGGTTTTTTTTTTCCCCAGGCTGGAGCGAGCTGCGACGAAAGGCGGCGCTGCGCCTCCCACCCCGTGGGGTTTACACTGTAGCCATTTGGCGGCTCACAGGGAGACTAGCTGCCGGAGCTGCCCGGGCAGGGAGGAGGGGACTTCGAAGTGAGCAGCTCCAGGAGCTGCAGCTGCTGCATTAGCAATGCATGCACACCCCCTAGCTCCAGGGAGCTAAACTAGAGTGATTTGAGTCCACCACCACCAAGCAAAATAAATACATAAAACTTTTCTCTTTCCAAAAAAAGGGGGAAGGGAGGGAAGTGAAGGGAATTTAGCAATCTGCCCTTCCCCTTTCTCCCAAGGCTCCCGCCGCCCTTTCAAAGGGAGACAGAAATTGCCCTGTTCTTTCCCCAGGCTCGGTCTCCCAGTCTCCCTTCCCTCCTCCCACCCCCACCACGGCTGCAGTTTGGGCTCTCGAGCCCAGACTTGACTAGAAAAGGAAAGCCACAGCTTTTTTCTCCAAGGTGATCCCTTTCCCGCCCCCTCCAGGATGAGCTCTCCCAGACACTGAATAGGCGCTGCGCGCGCGCCTTCCCTCTCCTGGATTCACCCACCCTGTCCCATGCCCCTAGCTAGAAACACAGAAAGTCGCCGCCAGTTCTTCTGGCTCCGGGTGCCTCCCGGGCAGCTGAGGGAATGTGAGAAGGGGGGAGCAAGAGAGAGAAAAGAGAAGGGCTAGCCAAGGCACGGGTGGATGCGTTCCGAGGAGGAATTTCCTTCCCCCCAGGGCTTCTTGCCTTTCGGGATCTGGTGGGGAGAAATCTTTAATCCAGAGACTGCAGGGCGAAGCGTTCCCATTCCCACCACCAGGGGAGTCACCGAGGCAGTTCTACCAGCCCCGGAACCCGACAGGTGGGAAGGGAGAGTACCTAGCCAGAAAGAGAGCGAGAGGTGGAGACTGGCCCAGGAGAAGTAGGGCGAGGCAGGCGGACCTCCTGCTGCTAGTCATTTAGTAGCAAGCAGTCTTGACCCTCCTTCCCTCTACCCCAGCTTTTAGCCAAAACCTTTTCCTCCAACTGCCTGAAACCGGTGTACCTGAATGTCACTCTGACCTTTCCAATATTGTTACAGGTTCTCCTTTCCCCAGTTTCTCCCCATGAGATCGAATTTGTTAATTTGTTCCTGCAATTAGGCAGAATGACAGGAACTCACATCAGCAGCTGGGACGAAAGAGCGATGGGAAATTCTAAGTCCAATGGAAAAATGCAGAGAAAGATCTTCGAGATACAAAAGAATTATCTTCCTTGAAAGTTTCAACCATCAAAACAAACAAACAAACAAACAACTTAGGAATTTTGCATTTAGAAAGGGTTTTTTTTTATTTAAATTCGTGAGTGTTTTTTTCCTTTGCTTCTAAATCTTCATTGCTCCCTTTAATAGCTGACAGAAAAAGATATATCTGGATTTTTTTAAATAGAAAAGTTATGCCATATAATATTTTCATATGGGACTGATGGATGTGAAAGTTAATTCTCTCATCTTCAAAATTAATTTGAAAACAGTCCTCAGTTTAAAAAAATAACAAAACAAAACAATTCCAGAATTGTTTGGGAAGTGGGAAAAAATAAAAGAATAGAGAAAAGAACTGGAATTGACCCATAACAAAAGCACCCTTTATCAACTTAACCCTGATAGATGTCAGGTTTTACAATTATTATTGTGACACCTGAAAATTAAAATATTATTTAAAAAGCAAAACTATTATTTTATCAGTAATAAACTGATACTTTGTTAGATTGCCCCGACACAGAGGCAATAATAAGGCAGCAAGAGCCTTCCACCCATAGTAGCAACTAAGTATTTTCTGATAACCATCTATGCACTCCCAATCTGAAGATCTCACAGGAATGGCTAGTTTAAACCATGGTGTTTGGGAAATGCATATTCTCAAACAAGGATTTAAAAAATCACTGTTATTTTTCAATGCTAATCAACTTGGTTTTGTTTAAATGCATGGGTTTTCAAGTCTAAATCCTTTAGTTAAATATAAAAAGCAATTGCATGAATCAGTCATTCCTCCAAATCACCAGTTTGTAAAATTACCTGCACAGGCATTGAAATAAATATTGAGTAACAGGGAAACTACTTAAAGTTCCTAACTGTTTCAATCACAAGATCAAGATTAAACATTTAATTAGTTTCTACCTTTAATTTATGGCCTACTAATATTATTATAAGCCTTAATGGCCACAAGTGGTAAGACAAACTTGCGTTTCATATGGAACTTTCATAACTCATGTAAGAACTTTGAGTCACTAGGAGAATCTAGTCATTTTCTGTACAAAACTATGCCTATTATATTTAGCTTGTAAAACTGGACAGTAGCAATCAGTATATTTGTATTTTATTCTTTTTGCCTAAAAGTGAAAAAATCATTTAAAAAAACCCTAATTTGTATTAATTCAGAAAAAAATTCATTTTAATTGTTGAGAGGCATGAGTTGTAGATTTTTTTTTCCTCAAAGAATTGTAGGGTTCTTTTTTTTTCTCTACCGAAGGCCTGTTCAGATAGCCCTTTTTGCGGTAGAAATGAACCAAGATTCTCAGAGGCCATGTCAATGGAACAGAGATTGAGACAAATCAATCCAAGCTGGAAAGGCTTTGTGTCTTAGCCAACGATAGATAGTTTATCACTCCAGTATCTGTAGCTTGAGTGAACTTTTGTGACCATAATAGGTCTCAAAAACCACCTGCCTAAGTCATTAAAAAAAAAGCTTCAATCTCCTTTCATGGAGGGAATGCCCACACCTAGGAAATTATATCACCTGGAAGTATTAAGTATTCACTGTTATTACTTTCAATTACATAGGGCTAAATATTTTTTGGCAACATAAAAGCAGTGGATAGGATCTGATCATAGAGCCAGGAAGTCCCCTGTCTGACAAATAAATGACCCAGGTGAAATTATAAATTACAAAGTACTCAGAAGAGATCTCATACTAAGCCAAAAGCACTTAGACCTAGAAATTAAGTTTTTCCTACTGCCCCCAAATTCCCCCTGAGATTCCTCTTTGGGAGTTCCATTAGCCAACAAAATAAAAGGTCTAGATTTTTAAAATAGAAGGCCTTGGGAGACTGTCCAAATGAACTGATAAGAATAATTTATAGTTACCCCTTCAATTGTTAATAGTAAAAATTTTAAAGTACTTGATTGTTCTCATATACTTAAAAAACCTCCTGAAATTGTTCTCCCTATAGCCTAAAGATAAATATCAACAGAATCATGTATAAATTATTTTTTTAAATTCTAAACTGCTAAATCCTGCAAAATTAGAGGTTTTGTTATTCAATTTAATATAGCAAACCGTGTATTAGGCAGCTACAATTTGCAAGACATGTTGCTATTCTTGTTCTCAAACCAACCTTGCTCTCAAATACTTACATTTTGCTGGAATGTTTCTAAATGTAAGAGGAAAAGTAGTCTGCATCTTAGACAAGAATGAGGCTGCTCTAAATGGAAGAAATTTCCTCTGAGTTATCTGAACTCAACTCTACCAGGAGTGTTTTTTACTATATAGCTAAATAGAGTATAATGACCAAGAAAAAAAAGTTCACCCTTATACTTCAGGGACTGAAGAGAGTTGAGGGTATAGCAAGATGTGGTACAAATTGTGTTATGCTACACAGGATTGTTTCCCTAAAACAAATCTAGAGAGCTTTATACCAAATTCTTTCTCTTAAAAAATAAAACAAAAAAAAAAAATGACAAAGATGACATAAGAGGGTACAAGGAGGACATTGTTATAAGCTGCTTTCTAACATGTTAAATAAGAATACCCATCCAGGAATTCCAGAAAAAATTCCATGAATAGACCACTCTTCTATGAGAATTGCCCAAAGGCTTTCAGAATTGATCGATCCAAATAAGTTATAAAGAAAAAAAAATTGAGGGTCCTCCAGATATGGGAAAAACTTAATTGCCTGGTAGCCTTTAGGGAAGAAGGACCTTTCTGACCAAGAGGAGTTTTTAACCCCACCCTTCTAGGGGTGTGTCTCATCCTCCAGATTTATTTATATCCTAAGAGAAGGTAGAGATTATTTCACTATTTATAATTGGTAGGACTTGAGTTTTCAAAATATTTGGGAAAGATTTAAGCTATTTAATATCTTACTGAAACTTTTGCTGTTGTTGTTCTTTTGGTCCTGGCCTGATATAAAGACCTTCCAATGGAGAAACTTCCAACTAATTCAGATCTGCAATCATTTTGCAATTTACAATTTTAGGAAATTGCTTGGGAGCTGAAATATTCAGTCATTTGCCTAGGATCACACATTGAGGATCAAGTCGTTCCTCAGAAGTGGAACCAGAATCTTTGGACTTTTCAATAATCATAGTGTTATTATATCATAGTATTCACTGCTCAATCATAGTAGAGTCTATAAATGAAATTTTTTTCTTTATAGTCCCAATTATCACGATATGCATTTAATAAACAATATGATAGTATACACTTAAATAACATTTGATGAAACAAAATAAAATGAAATTTACTTAAATGTCAAAATCCTTATGCCATTTCTGATTTGGTAAATATATAGATATATAGATATATAGATATATAGATATAGATATGTAGTATGTGTGCTAGATGTGGCTAGAGATGAGGCCAATTTGAATATCTTTATTTACTCAATAATTATTATTAATTGATTGGAAAACACATACACACACACACTTATTTATATAGTTCTTTGGTTTTTTTATCCTTTTGTTTCCCAAAAAATATTCCCAACATTGTTGTTACATTGGATAACTAAAAAATCTACTGCCCTTTCTGTCTAAATCTGTAAAACTATTTGACTTAAGAGCAGAAGAAAATAGTCTCTCAAAAATCTTTTAAAAAAGAGGTAAGGTAAAAAAAAAAACACAGATATCTTGGTAATCTAAAAACTTAACAATAAGTCCCAACCAATTCTTTTTTTTTTTTTTTGAAAGACTTTTTTATTTTTTTTTAAAATAGCAAAATAGAAAATCTCAGAGAAACACCCAATTTTTAATAAAAGCCTTGTTTAAGCAATTTAATTTCAGACAAAATTTGCTTTCTGTTTACATTATTTTTGTAAATTAAAAGGCTTAATCCAATGATCACAGCAGGACAAGAGTCAAGGCAGGAATTTATTCCATAATCAGTCATAATTAAATCATTCTCTCTAAAATAGAAGTAGTCATTTTATAGAGGGGATAAAGGGAAGCTCCTATTTTCTTTTGGATTCATTTGAAAACCCTTATTTTTCCTTTTGGATTACAGTTAGGAATGTATCATTAATTAGTTACCCACGTGAAAATGCTGGTTTGTTTATAGCTAAGCTATCATATGAGCAGATGCATTGATTGTTCATCGATTTTCATTATACATTGTAAATGAGTATAGACTTACTTGAACTTCTTCATCTATAAAATAAAAAGGTTAGACTACATGATCTCTAAATTTCTTATGTAACATGCTATCATGGTCTGGTCATTTCACATATCTACTCAGAAATCATATGTGACTATACTTTTGTCTAAACTCCAACTCCTTTTATTTTATTCAAGGCCCTTCACAGTCTTCTGCCACCCTGCCTTTCCAACCTTCTATTGTTTCTCTCTATCAGTGATATGCTAATAAATATTTAACAGTCAGCTCTGGAGTGGAGAGGAAGGGGGTAAGGAGTGGGAATTTTTAAATTTAATTTGCATTGTTGACATTTTCTCCATAACTTTTTTAAGTTTAAACAATTAACAGAATAATGAATCAAGTTCTGAATTGTAGCATTTTCACAATATGAATGCAACTACTATCATGCACATCTGTTTTGTTTGTTTTGGAAAGGCAATCAGGGACTTGCCTAAACTCACACAGTATGTCAGATTGTCTGAGGTTGAATTTGAACTCAGATCTTCCTGATTCCAGAGCCAGAGCTCTAAATACTGTTCCCACCTACCTACTACCTCAGATACATACCTTTTGACATTTGAAAAATGGTTATTACTTATTTTAAAGACTAGATCTCCCTATTTAACCCAAATTATAAAGACAAGAGCTCCTAATCTGATTAGCAGCTTTGCCCTGCTGTTTCCCACCTGACCTTCTCTTTAGACAACCTAGGACCCCATATTTTGAGGAAGGGCCTCACCAAATTTATGCCATAGTTAGTACAGATATCTGATGGACTTAGCCCATGGCAGTTCAGAACTCCTGAATTCAAGAGATCCCCCAACCTCAGGCTTTTGGATTATAAAGCTGTCCCTTTTCACCTTGAGATTTGATTATTGATAGCTTGATGGTAGGTATGCCTAACTCTAATCTCTCCCCACTTTAAACCATTGTCTATTCAAGTCACTAAAATGATTTTCCTAAAACACAGGTCCAATCATGTCATTCCCCTCTTCCCCATAGGAAACAGGGGTTTCCTATTGCCTTCAGAAGTAAATATAAAAATGTTGTTTGTCATTCAAAGCCCATCGTATTATAGCTCTTTCTCACCTTTTCAGTCTTCTTACATCTTAACCCCCTACATATGCTCTTGGATCCAGTGACACAATCTTGTCTTGGATCTTGGCTGTTTCACAAACAAAACACCAATCTCTTCATTTCAGGAATTTTCTCTGTCTCCTATAACTGGTCTGACACTCCAGGTTTCCTTTAAGTCCTAACTAAAAATTCCACCTTCTACAAGAAGTATTCCTTCTTAATTCAGTGCTTTTCCTCTTTTAATTATTTCCTACTTATCCTGTTTGTATTGCTACATATATATATTTGTACACATATGTATGTATACATGTATTTGTTTGTATGTTGTCTCTTCCATTAGAGTAAGCTCCTTGAACCCACATGTGCAAAAATATTTATAGTGGCTCTTTTTGCAATGGCAAGGAACTGGAAATTGAATGATGCCCATCAATTGCGGAATAGCTGAATAAATTATGGTATATGAATGTAATGGAATATTATTGTTCTATAAGAAATGATGAGCAGGATGATTTCAGAAAAGACTAGAGAGACTTACATGAACTGCTGCTGAATGATGAGAACAGACCCAAGAGAACACTGTACACAGTAACAATAAGATTATGTGATGATCAACTGTATTGGACATGGCTCTTCTCAACAGTGTAATGATTCAAGGCAATACCATTAGACTAGGGATGGAAAATGCCATTCACATCCAAAGAGAGAACTATTGGAGGCTAATTATGGATTGAGGCATAGTATTTTCACTTTTGTTTGTTTAATTTCTTTTTTTCCCTTTTGTTCTGATTTTTATTGTACAGTATGACAAATATGGAAATACGTTTAAAAGAATTGTATATATTTAACTATATCACATTGGGTGCTGCCTTGGAGAAGTGGGAAGTAAAAGAGGGAGGAAGAAAAATTTGTAACACGAAGTCTTACAAAAATGAACATTGGAAACTATCTTTACATGCTTTTGGAAAACAAAATACTATTAAAAATCTTAAAAAAAAAAGAAAAGAAAAAAAGAAAGAAAAGAGTAAGCTCCTTGAGGACAGGAACAATCTTCTGCTTTATAGCACAGTAGTTGGTACATAGTAAGCAATAAATATTTTTTTTT